>WYDI02000197.1:0-17376 GCA_009867235.2 Psittacus erithacus
GTTATACCTTAGTTACTGGACTGCTCTTATCTCAACCTGTGGGAGTTACATTCTTTCAATTCTCCTCCCCATCCCTCCCAGAGCTGGCAGGGAGGAAGGGGGGAAGTGAGCAAGTGGCTGCGTGTTTCTGATCTATGGCTTGGCTTAAACCACAACAGGGACATAGTCAGGACAGTTGAGCCCAACTGGTCAAAGGGATATACCATACTATTTGATGCCAGCTCAGCATATAAACTGGGGGAAAGCTGGCCATAGGCTGCTGCACGGGAACTGGCTGAGCATCAGTCAGCGCGTGGTGAAGAACTGCATTGTGCATCACTTGGTTTGTATATTCTGATTCTTTTATCATTATTATTATTATTATTATCTGTTCAATTTCTGTCCCATATTTATCTTCACTTCAACCCACAAGTTTTACTTTTTATTTTCCCTAATTCTCCCGCCTTTCCCACTGAGGGGAGGAGGGAGCAAGTGGCTGCGTGGTGTTTAGCTGCCTGCTGGGTTAAACCACAACAGTAGTCCACTCTTTGCAACCTATTGCATTACTGCTACAAGGTCAACAACACATTTCACCACCTTATAAACTAGGTTGAAGTTAAGCAAGATCATCTTCTTGACCCTTTTTTGTACAATGCTTAGTAAAACAGGGTTCACAAAAGGTGCCCCTAAAAAGTGATGGCCGATTCAAATAATGCACATTCAAAAGCTACTGGCAAAAATGCAGTTTCTACTATTAAGACTTAAGACAAATATCTGCAATCAGTGACGTTCAAATCTGGAAACATCGCAGTGCCTATTTCCTTAGCTATGAATAACTAGGAATCTTCTTCCATGTACCTGTGACCAACAACATGATCCCAATTCACAAAGACAATCCAAGCCTTTGTTGTCTTTTGGCTGGGCTGCAACGAAACACTGTTGAAGCTGGGTACAAGTCTCTTGGATTTGTTCACTATAAACAGTCCCTCTGCTCTGCATTGAGCAAGGACACCAGATCAGTCCCCACTTCTCTGTGATGGCTCTCCGTAGAGCCGAGTATCAATGTAGGCAGATTTTTGGTCCTCATCCAAGGATCAGACAATCATCACAAATTGCAAGTTAAGAGCAATAGATGACAATTCTAATCCTCAAAAGTAACAGAAGAGTCCACTGTGACTGCAAAGATATGTGTATGTAAAGCATGTTCCCTAAGTGGGCCAAAAGCAAAGAAGCCAATTAAGAAATAAAGTGACACCGAATTAAGAAACAGCATTAAGAAATACATCCATAACTACAGATGGACTGTTTCAGGCAACAATATAGTGTCAGCATTCTGAATACTGGAAGATCTAGTTAGAGGCTTGCTGCTGACCTAGCAAAGATGCCATTGGGTACCCTGGGAGAATTTACGGCCAAAAACAGTACAAGGTATCTCAAAAAAAGAACGCTGATTGCATAAGTGGAGGCATGCATCTGTCATGAACCTTCCTACTCCTTAGAAAGAAACAGAGTTGTCTGTTTTGTTACCTCTGGTTTTCTACAAGCTACCACAACACCAAAAAATGTGTGAGAGAAGACACCAGCCTGATGCAATGTATGACCTGAAATCGCTCAGCAGATCCTTTCAGTCCTTCTAAATGTAGCTAAATCCCAAAACACAAACATCAAACTTTGTTTTACTGGTTCATTAAACCAATAACCATTTAAAAGTTATTATTATTGATTCCACCAGAGTTTCAAAAGCCACCTTTTGAGAAAATGCACAACAGATCCCCTACATCTTTTACTCCTAATTTATTTTTGTTCTAGTTTTTACAGCAGTCATTTGCCTTGTCTCTTCTTAGAAAGAGACACCTTCACTACCTGAAAGTGCTGAGCAAAAACCCCAAATATATAATATAGGGACAGGGCACATCATTTTTGAACACCAGGTAGGCTCCCCTACACTTCTGCAAAGAACTGGAGGCCCTGGGAGACCTTCATCACTTTGGTTTGCCCTTTCAAGGCAGAAAGTTTATGCAGCTGCAACAATGAATTGAACACCACTATTGGGGTTATAACTATATATATATTTAAAAAAAAACCTATATTAAAAATGTATATATAAATATATATATTTTTATATTTATATAACAATATTGGGGTTATAACTTGGTAACAAGGCTGACCACCTGACACAAAAGCAGAAGCAGCCATACATATCAGCCAAGCAGCAGCTGGAATCATGCTGAAATCATTCACAGCCTTCAGTGGGTTCAACCATTTCTCTCCATCTGCATTGTATAGGTCTATGCAGGCTGATAAAAGTGAAGTTCAGCTAATCTGACATTTTTTAAACCTGAGGTATTTGAAGATGTATTCAAAATTCAGTTTCAGAACTCATCTATAAAACTAGTTGTCTGGGTTTGGGGAGGAATAGGCACTTCATAGAGACATAAGGCTGTGGACAGTCAACCACTGATTATTTCTCTTTTGTGCTACTACATGGTAGTTCCGCTCCGTCAAACTGTCCATTTTGGTTCAAGACAACAGAATTTGGAGAAACATGAGCAAAGAGTGGGACAACACTGATCAACAGAAGGAGAACGTCGTACTAAGAACAATTACTGTGGCTGCAGTCACCTCTCTTTTGGGACAGAAGACAATTTTAAAGATGAAATGAGATAGCGTCAGATCTTCCTGCAGAGCTCCTGTATACTGAAGGTGGCAATACCAGGAAAGTTCCTCAACTGAGTATGTCACGAAGATCTGAGAAAGCAGACATGGAGGTCAATCACTAAAGTACAAGAACAGACATGCAGAGAAGACACAGGCCATGACAGGCCCTAAAAGTAAGACAAATACAGATGTGTTGAGATTGTGGAAAGGTGGAAATCAACAAAGGAAAATAAGGTTACAGAAATAAACCCAGAAACTAATTCCTGTGCAAGGTCATTTGGATGGATAAATAGATCAAGATTACAGAATTAAAAAGAAACATGTTCCTAAAGGCTCTTTTCAAGAAGGAAGAGAATGGCTAAGGGTGAAATTCACTCCTTCACAGTACACAAAGGTCTAGACAAATGTGTCATTCATGATCTAAATGTTATAATGGCAGTAAATTGCCTCATCTCTAAACTGGGGGCAGTCTTCATTATAACCTGTTAGAGATTAAAGTGACGCAGGTGATAGTTAGGCACAGTCAACTGTTGAAAATGTAGAAGCTGAAATGCATAGGTCTGTCGGTTTAGTCATGCTATTTGTGACTGCATTATATATAAAAAACATGAAGATAAAAGATACTTTGAAGGGGACAGTTTCCCCTAAATTTCCCAGGTTGTTACATTTGGGACTGTATTTACTATTTGTTAAAACCTGCAAATACCTGTCCCAGTTTATATGTATTTATCTTACTGAACAAAGACACACGCATCTATCTAAGAAATCACTCCCAGGGTGATCTTTATACGGCCCAGAAGTCTTTGGGTGATTTCTTTCTTTATTCTTGGAAACTATTTAAGAATCATTTTGAAAAAGAAGTATTGGTAGACAGCAGAAATGGGCTCCTAAACCTCTCTATGGAGATCTTTGTTCTTGGCACATGAGGACAACGAATTCTCTTGCTCAGCTGCTCAGATTGGTGACTGAGCTGCATTAATAAACACGTAAGTGAAACAAAATGCTCCAAACATTTTTAGAATGAAATTTAACTAGAGTACATTCATCCTTGAATATCAATTTTGCAGATTTCTTACAGTTTCATAAGGGCAAAGAACTATGTTTTTAAGAGTTGATGTATTTGTTTTTGCAGGTGGTTAACACATGACTTCTCAGAATCTTATTAAAAACAGTGAATTACATTACATACTCTTAGGAGGAATTGTTAGCTTGTGGTAGAAGCCTGTTGGGACATTCTGATATTTTTATGTAGATGTTTTTTTCAGGTTACTCTGATGCGCCTTTGTTAAAACATATCAAGGCTTAGAAAAATCATTTTAGAATAAACTATGTTAATATTGCAAGAGATTTTTGTGAAGTGATATTTTCCTGGTATCCTTAATTACACGCTCTATCATTTTTGACCTTGACTGGGATTTACACAATAGTCTGACTTCAATGCTTATCACAATAGAGACACATTGCTTAATTAAAAGTTTGGCTAATTGTGTATGCTGGTTAATATTCAGGCATATTTCCATTGCAGAAAATTATGGTTTCTAGTCCCTAGCAGCTGTTCTGGCCTGCTCTTCATCCTTTGCAGATGTAATAACAAATCACAGGTCAGAAAACTGCCTAGAGGTTATTTGATGGGCACATTATATAAATGTGAAGAATAAATAAATAAATATACACAAACCTGCTGTGGTGGATGTGACCATTTCAGCATTGCTGTTTTGGTTTAGGTTGTTTAATGCAGAGATCCCAGTTCTGGTCCCTTTCCCACCAATGTCAGTAGAAAACCATTATTAAACAAAATAAACAATTACTAAACAAAATCAAATCTCCCTGTCAGAAGGGACCAATCAGACCAGTGGTTTCTCTAAACTCTTGAGCAAGGCACACCAATACAGTGGTGATTTTAAAACAAAAGTGAATGGCAACAAAGGAAAAGGTTTTTTATGTGAACATGTCTAACTGTGAGCAAACACAAGAAGATGGCAAAATCAGAACGATGGTTGGTTCCAAGGCTTGCCCAGTGAGACAGAAATTTTCTGTTTGGAGAGTGTCACACCACAAATAGTTTCCTACTCTCAGCATCGCAGCTTAAGCAGAAAACTCTTCTGTAGGGATTTGCGATGTGGAAGCCACAACTCTGCACTCTGGAGCACTTCTGTCCAAAGGATGACACTGTTCTGCATCTATACAACTTGGTTTAAAATGGAAACATTGGCCTGACCATATTAAAACACACTCAGAAGCAACTCTACAGTGACATTTAGCAGACACGCTGGCACTCAAGTTATTGACAAGCTACAGAATAAATAACAAATTTATAAATAGGCACCCAGCATGGATACCCAGTATGGGTAAGACATTTAGCTGCAGCTAGTTATAAATAAGCTTTTTAATAACACAGTGATTTTGCAGTTACCCATTTCTAAACATTAGTCAAACCATTTGAGAAGGCAAGTGCATAAAAAAGTCTCTGCAAGCAAAGCATACCTTATTAAAGCACAGAAAATCACATTGCAGAGTTATTGTATATTTAAAAAACACATGAAGCTAAGCTTCAGCATCGTTGTTAAACAATTATCTAGTTATGGTTGTTACACGTCTTTGGGCACAAAAGGAACACAACTGAAGAAGCACAAACCAAGATGTCACTTATACCTACCCCTTAAAAAGACTGCTGCCTCCTTGAGAACTTAATGCCAAACAGAATTATGTGGGAATTGGCTCTGGTACAAAATCAACCTACAGACAAAAACTTCATTTGATCAGATAAATGTATACTGTAGGAGCCAAATCTAGTGAAAAAACAGACGCATAAAACGAATGTTTTGAACCCTTCTAATTAAACATTATGGTTGATCATACCTAATGACTCTTGTATATTAAGTATAATCACTTAGAATCAGATTTGGCTCCTGGGAGTAAACCAAGCCGTACAAATTAAGCTGCACCCAGTCACAAACAAAGAAAACAAACAAAAATCCAGGGAAGAGTCTGAATTTTTATAGGGATGTATAGAACAGCCTTGAGGGCCCATGTTTTTTAGATAAACTGTTAGTGTGAACCAGGCTGATGGTTTGTTAATTGCTCCAGGCAGGAGCAATTTTAAGTAAAGGGAACTACTGGAACTTTTAACAAGCCAGCACTTAAAGGACAGAGAAGTAATTACAATGTTTGTTAATAGCTGGGTACAAGGATAGCAGACATTCCTGAAGCAAACAGAAATAGGAGTCTTCATTTTGCATGCTGCAATTGACTGCCTTTGCAAAATGAGCCTCTAAACGTAAGATATGCATGGAACAACAGGAATTAAATGGAGAACTAGAATCTTTGGGGACCATCTCAAAGCAATGATACCACACTGTGCTGAATGTAGATTGTGCATGTGCGATGACCAAACTTGCACAGTAATTGCAAATGATTCTCATTCAGTATTCTAAAAGTATCTGCACCATATGCCCTATAAGTAAATAGTCTTTTCATGCCACGATACTGGGACAAGCAGATCTCCAGCCACCAGATTTATATGTAAGCATAAGAGCAGAGTGTTCTTTTACTTCATCTCAATTTTCCATCTGAATGGAAAAACACTGCTGACCAGAAATAAGTAGCACTAGAGACCAAGCTAATGAAAACAGAGGTTAAAACAAGGGTAAATCTATGTCTTTTAATGAGTGTTTGGTGCTGAGCACCAGCCTATAGCTTCAAGCAGTGTTACTGTTGTCATAGCTAAAGTGCAGTTCAATTTTTGTTTTACCAGATGGATACCTCCATCTAGGTACTTTTATGTTCTCCATTATTGTATTTTCTGAGCATCTCACAGTTTTAATTGTGTCTATCTACACAACAATTAAGTGAGAGCCATTCTTTACCTAGTGGCTGTTCAACCCAAAGCAGAGTACTGGGAGGGAAGAATACTTTTTCCCATGCAAGTGACCATTTGCTAAGTTGAGGATCTGGGCTCAGACCTGCACACCTGCTCTCAGACTCAAGTAACCCCCTAATTCAGCTGTATAATTGCAAAGCTCTGACAGCAGAAATGGAGGGTACCTTTCCCCAGCCTTATTTGGAACTTCATAGTGTGAGAGAGCACTCTTCTGAGCAGTGGAAGACCTGACTTTAACCCACTTCCAGCTGAATCACTACCTCACATTTCCTAGGGGTGAAAAGAAATCAGTCTTCTCTGTCCAACAGGGACAATTTAAGAGCCCTAATTTCAGTAACATGCTTTCAAGCTGCGAATGCTGGTCTTATAAAGCTGGTCCAAAGAAGTAATGAAGCACTTTGGCACAGGCAAAATTACAAGTCTTCATGATTTTCAGCAGCTGAATGGGCACATCCCCAGTCAGCATGCTAGCTGCAGTGAATACTATGCTGAATGTTTATAAAATAAGGTAATGCTGGGTTTCACAGCACTGAGCACTTTGTGGTTTTAGGCCAAACAAATTAAGATTAGACTTGTAAAACAGCTAAAGCACCCATTATACAGGCTTGCCTTTTTCTTACTCTTCCTTGAGCATCTGCTTCTGGCCCTGCTGGAAGCCAGGTACATGGCTACATGGGCAAGATAATTGTTGCTTGGTTTAAACCAATGCAGATGCTTTACTACCGCAATTTGAAATGACTCACTTTAATAATTGAGCTCCTCAGACACTCCTGTGGCACATTATCCTTGCAGTGGTATCTCTCCATAACCATGTCCTCAAAGTAGCGACCTGGCATTTGGTTGCTCCCAAAATGAGCCCCTCTAGTCCATATCCATCAGCTCGATGTCTAACCACTGTCAGCATCCACAAGCTACATGTTCCTGGCATACCTTCACAACCTGCTCAGTTAGGTGATCTCCAAACACACTTCCTTCTCTATGTGTCAGCAACCCTCCCACTGGACACAGCATCCTGCATCCCCTAAATGCAGTTTGAGAGGAACAAATGTATGGATCCCATTACAGTGCCTTTCCTACCAGCCATTTGGAGTGTGGTTCTTAATCTTTTGTATATTCTCTCCCTTCCAGACTTGAATATACATGGTGGTGACTGTGAAGAGGTGGATAAGAGTTGAAGGAAAACAGGGATAAAGGCTTTGCATCTATGATTTTTCAAAACTGATGTTTGGGTACTTGCTTGAGACAGAGGATTCCATCCTTGGGTATGCCAAAGAAGAGAAAATATGCCAAACTTTAATACTCAGAGCAGTAACAGTTATAAGCTCTAAGCTATAGAGTCATGAGTCAGCACTCTGTTTCAATAAATATTTAATTATTCCATATAAATTGGCAATATCCCAACACAAAACCATAAAAATAATACCCGCCGGCATAATGCATAGTGCGCTCTCATGGGTGAGAAGAGAAGCACTATCAGCTCCTCTCTGGTCAAGAAGGGAGCGGAATATGGATTTCCACATCCTTTGAAAATGTCCTAACCAAATAGCTTCTTCATGAGGAAAACTGTATCAGCAGTGCTTCTACACATATTGAAGAAGTCTAGCTATGATCTTAGTCACAGAAAAGCAATCACGACTCTGAACCTTAATCAAGATAAGGTATCTACATCTATCTTAATGAAGCAGATTTTAAGGGAATGACATTTTGCCCCATTTTTGGAATTACTTGTCAGTTTATAAGTGTGTTCTGGTTTTTGTGGACTTAATCCTGGATATCAATTTCTTCCCAAGCAGTACGCCACAAGATGTGGTCCTTAACTGATACCTGGACATGGTGAGATACCTCAGACAACATAATTCCCACTTCCCTGTTTTGTCTCAGTTCTTAAGACCTCAAACCTCACAGTCCTTTCAGAAGTACCCGGAATAGGAAGGAATTAGAGCCTGCTGTCCCCAGATCCTGAGTTAGTATTTTCATTAATAAATAAATCTTGCAGAGTAGTTTCCAGGAAATTCTTTATATAAATGGAGATAGAAAGATATATTGCCTGCACTATCAAGACTAATTGCCTTCCACAGTGACACAAGGCTTTTTGTTTTGGAAACTAAAATATTTCATACCTCTAAGTATAGCTCCTTTGAGAACAGTTGAAGCCAACTAAATATTTTCTTTCCCAAAAGACCATATTTGTCATTATGAACCAACATTTGTTGGTGTATGGACATGTACTGCCTCCAGCTCTGGGATCCCCAACATAAGGATGTTACCTGTAGGAGCAAGTCCAGAGTAGGTCACAAAGACAATCAGAGGGCTGGAGCAACTCTCCAAGGGAGACAGGCTGAGAAAGCTGGACTTGTTCAGCCTGGAGAAGAGAAGGCTCCTTAAGGGGAGACCTTAGAGCAGGTCCAGCGCCTAAGGGGCTACAGGAAACCTGGAGAGGGGCTTTGGACAAGGGCCTGTAGGGACAGGCCAAGGGGAATGGCTTTAACCTGCCAGAGGGGAAACTGAGATTAGATATTAGGAAGAAGTTCTTCACAATGCATGTGGTGAGGCCCTGGCACAGGGTGCCCAGAGAAGCTGTGGCTGCCCCATCCCTGGCAGTGTTCAAAGTCAGGTTGGATGGGGCTCGGAGCAACCTGCTCTAGTGGAAGGTGCCCCTGCCTATGGCAGGGGGCTGGAACTGGGTGAGCTTTAAGGTCCCTTCCAACCCAAGCTATTCTGTGATTAGCTACAATGACAACACTGCTGAGGAAAAGCAGGTCACAAAGATCAGTTTAAAAGAGTGAGAGAAAGAAAGGCAGAGAAGATGGAAGCTCCTGTTACTATATATGATTGAACATGTGTAAGTGGTTTTTTGAACAGGGCTGAATAAACTGTTCTCCAAGTCTACTGAAAATTGAACAAGAAGTAATGGGTTTTAATTGCAGTTAGAGAAGCTCCACTTTCTTGTCAGGAAAGACTTTCTATCAGTGGAGAAATAAGTTTCCTGGAGAAGTTGTTCGCTTTCCACAGTGGGAGGTTTTAAAGAACAGGTTAGACAAACAGGTCAGGAACAGTTCAAATACAGTTGATCTGCCCTTGGGCAAGAGAATGAACAAGATTTGTTCAGGTTTTCTTCAGAGCTATTTTCTGGAGCTCCCACATCACAACTAACTAGTTGGACTTTTTCACTTATTACCTGATACGTCACATTCCCTGCTTGCTGTATAATATATGTAAAACAAATGCAAGTCTTCACAGATAGCACCTAGCAATTTTAGTGAATACCAAACTTGCCCCAAACATTGTTACATTGATTTTGAAACTATCCACCAATTTAAGTTGAATTTTGTCAAGTGATTTTGTCAACCCTAACACCCACCCATCGAAATTATTTTGGTCTATGGTATTTATATCTTTGCCAGATACATTGCCACATATATTTTGTTTCTGTACAAGGTGAAATGCAATAGTATGATTGTAGGTAACACTGCATTTTGCATCTGGAAACACCGATGTCACTTATCATTTGAATGACCAAAGCTGTTAATGGTGGAATAAAAAATATCAAGGATGTGATGTTTAGATGCATAGGTCATACCAAAACATTTACCAATTTCATGAGGACCAGGAACTCCTTTAGGGTCAATACCTGAACAGTACAGAGTCTAACTAGAAGGATGCAAGCAAAAAAAACTGGGGAGAAAACAAAACAAAACAGTTGTTATCACTAAATCCCAACAAGCTTTGTTAATTCTATTGTTTGTAGCCATGGGTTGCTACATGGTGCCACTCATGCTAAAACTCTGGATGCCAGTGGTTCTGATTCACATGTGCTGAGCTCATATATTCCCCCAATTTCATTTGCTTTTGTAAAAGTCCTTCAAAATGACAAACTGAGTTTAGGAGATGTCTCTTTTCTGAGGCACTCACTGAGAATAATGGAAGATTACGGAATGGATCATGAGCCTTTCATCTTTCTTAATTTATTACAATCCCATCCCAGTGCACTGTAAAAACTAGCTGAGTTTGTTAGAAACCACTCAGTTTAGAGGCCAGCCATCTCTATATGGCACATTTGTATAGTGTTGCAAACAACAGTCTAAAAACTTGTCTGTTATTGTGAAATCTACACTTCCAGAAGAGCAAACATATCAATATAAGGAGGGGTCACAGGACATATGACCTGGACAGTGAAAGCTGCTTTCTTTTTTTATCAGCCATTAAGAATAGAACAAACATACAGAAAAAGAACCAGTTTATATAGAAAATCAATATATAATCAGCCAAGGCAGGTTTCAAGTGGAAGGCATGAAGAGGATGACTTCTGTCTGAACGATCATATTTGGGCTTAAATTGCAGAGGAACACTGCATGAGTGAGGGGAGGATTTTTCTTTCCACATTTGGGACATGTAGTTGAGAACGGAAAAGGAAAGTACAAAACCATCATTTCCCATAATGAATAGACCATGAATAAGAATTTGTGATTGATTAGATTATCCAGTTACATTTTCATAAGGCAGTTTCTTACAGGAAGCAAAGCACTCTCTTGGATTTGTACAGCAGCTGGTACATTCTGCATGTACTAATCACTTCTGACTCGGAACTGCCGATAGTATGATGTGCTGTTGAAAGGAAAAAAACAACAGCCTACACTTCAGTCTGTTTTGCCTGCAGTTGGACCCTTAAAACCTATATAAGTATGAACTTCAAAGGGACTAAACATTTTGTGCTCCCATTGCACCAATGAAGTGTACGGATGGAGAGCAAATTTGACAATGAGGGCATCACGGACTCTCACTGCCAGCAGCCTGGCTTGAAATGGATATTCCAGTTTCCAAGCAATAGTTTTCTATTGCTTTGCTTTAAATCAGAACAACATTTTCGTAATGTAAACAAAGTTTTGAGTTAGCCCTATATATTCTGCCATTTTCAGCATAGAACCTGGAGTTTAAATTCCCCTTGACAAAACCAGCAGCACACCTCTTAGACGGTAATGAGGTTAAGGAAGATGTGGTTAAGGGTCAAATACTTTCATGAGGCTGGAATGAAAAGACAGTCTGTCATTCACCCTCTGTCAGATGCTTCAAGGGCTAACATGCTGGAATAGACTTCCACCATTTAAAGCATATAGCTTTGTGGAAATGAAAACAGAGATTAGCTAGCTGTGTCTTCAAGCTGGGACTCAAATGTTAAATCATTCATGAGATATATCCTATGTTAAGACTCATTTGTCCTGATTTCAGTCAATAGTATGCTTGTTCTCATTAATTCTGCAAGCTTCTTTTGCTAATTAATTTTTACAATAAACTTCTTCGTTCCTTCAGAGAGCTTCGTTCTAGCTGCCTGCAATTCTGATCTATCTTTGTTAAGAATCACACGCAAGATGTCATGTAGAACAGCAATTTGTTTCTGGTTTTAGAGTTTTAAGAGAGAGGAAAGTTCTTAAAAATAGTCATGCCTATATGGGAAGTGCTTTGGAACAACTTTTAAAACTTGAAATTCCTTTCTTACCATAACAACAATGGAAGTTTTCACACATTTCCCTCGTCTTTGATTTTGGTCTGGAGATTTGCAGTTTGCAGTCCATGCCCACTCTATTTCTGTCTCACTGTTTAAGAACAGAGTAATTCATTGCTTGGTTCTGTGGGTTTTGTTTTGTCTTTGAAGTACAAACATGGTGGGAAGCAATTAGTTCAGATTGCTAATTTAGTTAATGATAATCTGGAGGCAGACAGAGGCAGATTGGAGCTGGTGGTGACAAAAAAGGGTTTTGAATCCTTCCAGGGGCTACAGAAGAAAAGCAAAGGTTGATAAGCTTCTTCTAGGTATTTCTTCCTCATACAGAGACTATTTTGGTTGGCATATCTGTGCACTAGGGTTATGGAAAAGTTCAGCCCAATGTCAGCCAAAGAAAAATGAAAAGTCTGATTAAAATTTTTACACAGGATACAGTCACTGGAGTATTAATAACCTCAGTGGTCATTAGCAAGTAGAGGAGATATATTCTCTTTAGGGGGTAATCACAGACACCAAGTATCAGGTTAAGCACAGCAAGGATGAGAAGAAAGTTTTCTGCTTCCTTTTGAAGGACAGCAATTGAAAGGATGAAGAAGAGAATTATTCAAGGTCAGAGGGATAACACTATACATCTCCCATATCCTAAACTAATTCCTTAAGGACATTCTTTCAACATTATAAATCATTGCATGGCCTTCCACAGGCTTGAGATGTCTCACATATATATTCTAATTCTTAATCTGTTAAATTACCTCTTGGTTTTTCTGCAGATTTTCATGGTCTGTAGCAGATGTTGTCTTCTCCCATTTCTCTGCAACTTGATTTGCTTCTTCTATTTTTTGCTCATAGCTTTTCTGGGAATTTAGCAGTGTCACTTCATAAAACTCTTGAATATCTGTAAAGAGGAACAAGTAAAAGATTACTTGACATGTTGGCTTTTGAATCCCTGGTGGTTTTCTTTGGCTGATATATAGTTACAGATTGTCATCATAATGATAAACACGTACTACATTTGTAGCAGAACGTACTGCTATGCAAATTTGTTTTCTAAAATGTCAATGATATTCTGAGGTACAGTCCATCTTAAAGAGGCCTTCACAAATAAATAAGTAGGTAAAAACATGCACTCCTGAACAATATAGTTAGAACAAACCCTTCTACAGGCAGAAGTAAGTCACTGATTGTTTTAACTGGTGAACTAGAAACTTGCAGATGTAAAAAACCCTAAGAGAAGCTGGTTGTTAACACCCATCCCAGACACCTCAGCCACTCTCAGCCCTATCTGCAGGTGCATTTGGGAATACTTTAAAGTGGGATGCATAACTTGAAGGAAGGCTTTGTAGATTCATCATTTCAACCTGTTGACAATCAGAATTGGCTAGATAATGTTGAGGTTTAACCGAGAGTAATCAACAAGCCAGGTCTTACTATCCTGGGTTTTTTTTATCACACTGATTTCCATGGACTATGAACAGATATACAAGATCCAGCAGTGAAAACACCTTCAACTGAAACCTGTCCATGTAATGACAGGAGAGAGGAAAAAAAGGTGTTTCCCTGGGATGAGAAGTTTTTAGTCAAATAATCACATATAGGAAGGGATGCATTGTCTAAGAGATATTTGACTCACCAAAGAAAATCACATTATTTTAATTAAGAACAATGGACTTTCTCCTGGATAAGAAAGAAGGGAGAAACATTACAGCTACCTGGATACCCACTGGGACTTCAAAGGAAGGACTGTTCATAAAGACTACCATGCTTTCAATAAGTGGCTCTCTCTAATGAGTGCTACCTAGCGTATAAAGTGTGGGAATGCAAGACCCTCAACAGGCAAGTGTCAGGAAAGCAAAGAAGGGAACAGAGAAATCTTTCTGGTATTAAGTGGAGAAATGATAAAGAATATTCAAGGTTATTGTACTTACACAGTGTCTTTCATAAACATTTGTGACTCTGCTATTAATTTTCTATTTTGTGAGGAAATGTTCAGTTTGCATGTTACCTTAAGTTAGACTGAATTAATACTAGCCCTAAGGTAATCAGAAAACACTTCTGAATTAAAGATGTAATAGATCTATACCTGACAATATCAGGAGCCAAAGCACCCCAGGATGCTTCAACATGCCTAAAAGTAAAGAGTATGCTCCCAGTGAAAGCTTCTTCAACCAGAAGACAGAAATCTTTCAACATTAACCATAGATCCTGCCTGGCAAAGAGAAAAATACTGGGATCATGTTTGGACTTCATAGGTAGCCAAGGAGTTTGTCAGACAGGGTCAGATCGTGCATCTGGGCCAGGAAGACACTGATTCTATAACTATAATAAATACCCTGCTGTGGAAGGACATCTGCATTCTCTGTTACATGCTGTCTCAAAATGGGAGGCTGAATCGGGTTGCATGTGGCAAGGAGGACTGAAGGAGCAGGAGGAGGCACAGAGGAGCATACAGCAGAGGTACCCTGGTTTTCTCCATCTTTCAGGGACCAGTCAAAAGCAGTGAACTGGGCCTGTGCTCATCCTCACATAAGTCTTTGGCCAGATCTCTAGGAGGTGCTCTTCCCTCTTTAGTAACTACTGAACTGAACTTTTCTTCTAACTCCTCTTACAACTTTTTGACTTATTATGTACTCTATTTCTCATGTAGAATAGTAAAAATCAGAAATTTTAACATTAATAATGGTGATCCATAGACAGTAGATACTAACTTCCATTTCACATATACATTTGCAAGAACTTAGATTTCATATTGCTAAGAACATTTAATTTCACCAGGAATTAAAACTAGGACCTACCTTTAAAATTAAAATCTATAGGACAGTTGCAATAAGAATGGTAGTTTCACCGTTCTCGATGTGGGGAATTTTTTACAGTCATTTTGAATACTCATAGTGCAATTGCAAACAGTTGTAATATATGGTTCGATGCCAGGTCAATATGTATTGCAAGTAAAACATATCAGGCTAATATGTAATTATCTCCAGATAAATACTTTGCAGAAAGAAACTAGAAATTGCCCTCTGACAGTGGCATTCAGATGGCATAGCTGTCATGATTAGAGGATCAATTGGGTTGACAGTAGTCAGTCAAGGAACAGTGCTTTTGCTCTAACTTTAAAGACTGTCTTAGTGTTTCCATTACAAATAAAGTGAGAGCCACATTTGCACGTGCATGCACGTGTGCAAAATAAATATCAAAACTTCAAGTCTTTTTGTAGAGGTTCTTATCTATTCTGAGGAGGCCGTGGGTTGCTTTCACTAGAATAATGATCACTTGTGTGCAGAGGAAAGCATTTCAGTGTACTTACGCGGTTACAGAAGAAAGCACAGAGGATTCACTTAGTCAGTTGCTTTGTTATTCCATAAGCTAAAATTGCCATTTCTATGGAACAAAGGCAGCCAGCAACTTGCAGTCAATCAAGGTTAGCAGAAAATAGGATCTGTAATTTGCTCTGAGTAAAACCCTCTCTACTGAGTTATCTACATTACAGCAGAGATGCAGTCATACTAGGAAGGGGAAATGGCTGAATACTCCTGAAGGGAAAAGAGGTGTAAAGGAGGTGATGGGATCAAGCAGCTGTAGAATCAAGCTTAAAACCAAGGTCATAAAAAGAAGTTGCAAGAGCACGATAACTGGCATATAAAATGACCAAAGTACAATCTGTCACCTAGTGAGGTCTTACAGGAAAATCATTCAACAAAGAGACTAAAATCTTAGAGAAATAAAACCTGTACCAAGTACTTCTTGGCAGTATATTCCTTCCCTTCCACGAAAACAAGTTCAGATTTCATTTAGAAATGCCATGATGAACTCTGAGTGCAAAACACCTCACCATATGAACTGTTTGTATCTCCACCATTCCAAACATTTTGTTAAGTAACTAAGACATGCTTGTTTAAAAGCATCTGTGAATCTCACTGGATTTTCAGTCCAACTGAATTTGTTTACTTCTTAAGAGATTACTTACTCTAATAAATTCCATTTGCTCTTCCTTTAGCCTAGCACAAATGTTTTGCCAATTTTGCTCTATGAACTGCATACAAGAAATTCTATATATTCTAATATATTCACATCTCTCAAGGGAGGTGTGCTGCTTAGCAGGAGCATGGATCAGGGATGTTGCAGAGAGGCTGCCTGCTCTAGTAAGTCCCACTGACTATTACCCACTTCTAGTTATCCATGTGGGTGCTAGTGATATAGACAGCAGGAGCCTAGATAACATAAAGAAGGACTACAGAGCCCTGGGAGAGGTGGTGAGGGGCTCTGGAGCTCAGATTGTCTTTTCGTCAGTTCTCCAGGATAAAGAGGAGAACCTTAAAAAGGCTAGGACGATTTGTCAGGTTAATAAATGGTTAGAATGGTGGTGCCATAATCAGGGGTTTGCGTATCTAGAACATGGGACTCAATTTAGGAGGCCAGGTCTACTGGGGGCTGGTGGAGCTGGTCTGACAAAGAAAGGGAAGAGCAGTTTTGGTAGCAAGCTTGCCAGGCTGGTCAAGGATGCTTTAAAGTAGATGTGTTGGGGGAGGGGAGCATCGATCCATCTCAACACACCCAGCCAGTTGCCAGCACCTATCATAAATGCTTGGAGCAATGTAGAGATATTCCAGCCAATCCAGCCAATGAGCCGGCTTCATTTGGAGCTCAGCTCAGATGCCTCTATACAAACGCCCGTAGCATGGGGAACAAACGAGGAATTACACATGTGTGCAGATCTACGAGGGTATGGTATAATAACCTTCACAGAAACGTGGTGGGATGGCTCCTACAACTGGAGTGCTGGAATGGAAGGTTGCAGGCTCTTTAGAAAAGACAGGCCTGGCAGGCGGGGAGGGGGAGTTGCCATTTATGTAAGGGATAGGCTGGAGAGTATGGAACTCTGTCAGAGGACAGGTGAGCAGTCAATAGAGAGTTTGTGGGTCAGGGTTAAAGGGAGAACAGCAACAGGAGACATTATTGAGGGGATCTGTTACAAACCACCTGATCAAGAGGACTCTGTGGATGAAGCACTCTATAGGCAAATAGAAGCAGCCTCACACTCGCAGGCCCTTGTTCTCATGGGGGACTTCAACCACCCTGATAAACGTTGGAGGGATGGTAAGGCCTGGCACAAACAATCCAGGAGGTTCCTCGATTGTGTGGAAGACAACTTCCTTCTGCAGGTAACAGAGGAGCCAACAAAGAGAGGTGCTGTGCCTGACCTCGTGCTCACCAACAGGGAAGGGCTGGTTGGAAATGTGACATTCCAGGGCAGCTCTGGTTGCAGTGATCATGAGATGGTCAAATTCGAGATCCTCAGGACAGTGAGAAGAGCGTGCAGCAAGCTCACTGCCATGGACTTCAAGAGAGCAGACTTTGGCCT
>WYDI02000198.1:0-18078 GCA_009867235.2 Psittacus erithacus
AGGCCAGGTTGGACACAGGGGCTTGGAGCAAGCTGCTCTAGTGGAAGGTGTCCCTGCCCATGGCAGGGGTTGGAACTTAAGGTCCTTTCCAACCCAGACCAGTCTGAGATTCTATGAAAATGCAGAGCTAGCCAAACCTGAAGCACTGCTGGCCTGTGCTGGAGAATCACTGCACCTCCTGTTGAACCTGAGTTAATCGTTTCCTTTTACTTTTGTTCTCTGGCACATTCATGGGCAAACTCAGCTGGTTCCTGCACAGCCCTCGTGGTATTTCAGGACTGAAGAGCTCTGTAGTCTGAATTTAGTCCCACCATTGGTAATTGTTTAACTGGGCAGGTCCCTTGATGGCTTCCTAAACTCTTCCTCTGACAATGCGAACATTATGGAAACCATCCTGTTTGCTATGTTTTTCCATCAGAGAGTTTCCTTTGCTAGGAGTGGTCAGTGCTCAAGGGCAGCCATGGGAAGACCGCACTTGACCCTCAACCAGCTGACTTTTTCAAGGGGAAGGATTTGCAGCTTATCCGAGGAGTGCTCAGGTAGGATGGGCACAGCTGCCAAATTATGTCCGATTACAAACCTCATTATGTTATTGGGCTTTTTTGTGCTACATTCATAGATTCATAGGAGAGCACTGAATCAAATCCAAAGTCAATGCTGGTGCTGCTGTTCTGGGGTCTTCTCTTTTCCCTTCTTTCTTCCTGGCAATGATGTACACACAAAAAGGGACGAGAAAGAAACTAGCTCTTGCAGAAGGCAATCCCACAGCCCACACTGAATTGTCTGTCCCTGATGTTTCCAGTCCAGAGCGAGCCATGTGCCTGCTTTTACACAGGCTTTCAGAAAGTGCACAAGTACTGGCCTTATGTGTCCTTCACCAGGATATGATGCTTTTTCCTGTGTCCTCAAGAAATAACCTTGGGAATTTTCCATTCTCCAGATAAATGGGAGAATGGGCCCAGCTTGGCTTTAATAAGTATGTCAAGTCATATGATTGGATCTGGGGAGACCTTCCCATCATGTATACTGATAAAGGGCACATATCTTCCTGTCACATAACCCCAAGTGCAGGCGTGGAAGGGGCTCCCTTGTTCCACCACCTAAGTCCCAATGGGTTTTTATTGCTACAGGACCATTCACCACCCTCCATTCTGTAGCTGGGTATCAAAACTAATCTCATTTGTATCTCTGAATCCTACCTCCAGTAGGTGACATGTTATGAATGTACTTTTTGGCGTCTCTTATGTTATTTGGAGTAACTGGCACCAGCCGGTCTTGCTGCCAGACCTTTATTCGGTTGGAAAAGCCAATGATATTGAAGTGGTCTTCAGGCCTTAGGTCCTGGAGGATTGTGAAGAGAGCCTCTTTGGTCTAGAAAGAGAAGACAGAACAGTAAGCACAACACATTTGGTGGGCAAGAACTGAATTCTTAGGACGTTTACTGATCTTACAGATATTTCTACAGTGCCAGTTTGGCTCATGAAGAAAACTGGGATGTCCTTCCCCATATCAAGGCCTGATCTCTGTGGTGCCAGGTGCTATGCAAATATAAGACATAAGAACAACTCTTGCCCAAAAGACCTTGCATAGCTTAAAAATCATGTATGGCAATTAGGATAAAAGATCCCAAGACTCCCATGCTCTGAACTAAGGGATACTGAATAATGTTTTCTAATGCCAAAAACCTCATGGGATTGTTCTTCCCTGAGCTCTAAGTGGTATATAGTTAAAAAGGTCACTTACAAGTTGAAATACCTCTAAACATGTCAAGGATGCACATGCTCTATTCACAGTTAGGATACCAACCAGTATATACATACTCCAATGAATAGTTCCAGCAATTAACAAATGTTTAAGCTATTCATTAGAATTAATAAGAATTAATAGAATTAATAAGACATAAAAATAAGCCCTGACTAGTCATTGCAGATTCTACTTGTTAGTCACTTTTGTCCTAGGTATCTTTTTTCCCATCAACATTATATTGCTCAGCTGTTTATCATCCTATGTAAATATAGGCAGAGTGAGGAGAGCTGATAGCAAGACTCGTTCATAGTGAGAGGTTAAGGTTCCTGGGTGATGGGAAAGACAGACGACTGAGGATAAGCCAACAGGAAGAATGCAGATGTGTCCAGTTCTCCCCAGAGTGACCAACTTTGATTTGCTCCTGTGTTCACATGAAGACAAGCTTCAGCTTGGTAAGACCAGATGAAAGAAGATGCCCAAAAGCAGCTTCTGTCCCTGTATTTGGACACAGAATTCATGGGAGGAATATAAGCCTATAACTGCAAGTGGAGGGATCAGCAGCTTCTGGGCTCTGCCCTTTCTTGGCCACCATTAAGCCTTTCAGATTCCAAGGAAATAATGTGGGGGACTCATCAGCATTTAAAGGTTTCTCTCATATCTATGAGGGAAATATGTGAAGGGCTTGTCCAGAAAAAATATAAAAGGCAATCAGCAGTGCTGGAAGCCACATATTGCTAGGCCTGATGTTGCTATGTAAAGACAGTTGGGAAAGGAGCTCAAAGGGCTGCTCAAGCTGTGTCATCAATATCCCTCTGGATTCTGCATTGAAGCTGATGATGCAATGATGCAACTGCAAACACATTACCCACCGCAGTGGAATCTCTCATCCTCCCAGCTGGTGACTTGGCTTCCAGTCCATCTGAAGTGAAGAGGAACATTTCCCATAGCTTCAAACATTTTGGAGCCAGTTCTGGAGTCCCTCCCTCTCTGTTTCTGTCCTCTGTATAAACCGTTTTCCTCTGTAGGGATATCAGGAGTCATCCCTCCATTTGCTTGGCTGGAACATTGCTCCACGTTTCACCACCATGCATTTTATGGGTGTTTCATAGCTAAGAATATGAAACCAAGTGCTGGTGGAAGAATCTCTTTCAAAGAGGAGAACCCCCCTAGGTTCACATCATGATGATGCTGTGCTTAGCTGCCTGCTGGGGTTAAACCATAACAAATATGCACAAAATAAACCTTCAAGAAGATGGATGCCTGCCCCAGACATGAAGGCTGTCTCCCCAGTCAAACAGTCCAAAGAGAACTCGCTAAGATGAGCTAAAGAGCCGTTACTTGAAGAAAAAAGGGAAGGGTTTGTGCTCTGTCATCTCCTCTTTTACAATAGCCTTTGTATTGTAAGAGTACCTCACATAATACATGACATCACCCTTCAGAGGGCCCTCAAACATTCAGCCCCATTTTACAGAAGGAACAATCAAGGCACAGACTTACTTTAGTAATGATATCAAAGCCACAAATGGGAGCTTTCCAAAACCTGGAGTTTCCAGCTATCCAGTAGGCCAAACCACCTCTCATGTATGCATACAAGGGCAAAGCAGCAATCACACAGCGGAGAAAAGGACTCCTGGATTCATTCCAGGGTAACAAGAGTGACCCATGCATTTGTCCCTCAAAAAATGGGTTCAAAGTAAGCAGAAAGTGAAAATGAAGCTTCTGTCCTATGTGAGCGTGATCAGGCCTTCATGCCAACCTCTGCTGAAGGCGATTTGGGGCGGGATGTTGAAACAAGAAACAACAGCTCCCTACGTGCAACATTCCCAGCAGTAGGCAAGGAAGAGAAGCAAAGGTGCCCAGAAGCAGTGATCTGGAGGGAAACTCCCCAGATCTCGTTATCCATATTATAGCTCTGATTGTAGTTGACATCATTTGACCTTTCCCATTACAAAAAGAACTCTTTTAAGTTTGCTGTCAAACCGCGCTTTTCTCAGAGGGATTTACTGGGCCCAAACAACCCTGCTGTTTCTGAGAACAAGGCAAGAGGAAAACTCATCCTGCTTTGGCCTTGTTGCATCTCACCTCCAGGGTGCTCGGAAATCCCTTTTGACATTCTTGCCTGTGTTTAGCCAAAAGGAAAGGAAAAGAAAAGGTGAAACAATGCAGTTTGATGTGCTTCTATCCAAGCTGGAACAGCAGAAGGGCTCAGGAGGGAACTGAAGCAGATGCAGCGCCTTTCCACTCCCTTATACAGGGGCAAAATGCGGGGCTGGGATCATCTCTCTCCCCCCTTTTGTCTCTCTTTCCTTGTTGTCTCTTATTATTTTGTCACAGTTCAGTTATTTCCATGGAGTTTGAGTCAGTTTTCCCAGGAAAAGGTTCCATCATGTTTTAGTACACACGCAGAGACAGCCTGGATTCTGGCATCTCCATCCTGTGCTTGCCTCTGAACTTCAATAAAAACACCCTTCGAATTTATGTTACATACACACAAACATATGTACAAGTGTGTATATGTATATGGTTTTGCTCCAAAGCAAACAGAATGAGGGAGGCCATATGGTTCACTCTCCTGCAGCTTTTGCCTCATCCCCAGCAAAAATAAAGGGTGGGATTCAGCTTTCCCAACTCAGTCATCAGAAAGCTGGGCATTGCATCTAATTCCTCCCTAGGCAGGGGAAGACACCTCCAGAGAATAATCCATCCCATCTGTTTTGGATGGAGTTTAGGATGAGCTGAGTCATTGTCTGGAAGTGCCTGTCTCCCAGCGCTGCCTCTGAGAGGCTGAGTAGCTCAGCAATAGAGAAGGTGGGACTCACCTCATGACTTGATACTGCCCAATCCTGAGCATTATAGTGCTTCCCGGAGCCAAAAGGAACTGAACTGGATCTTCATCTCTAACAGAGCTCTCTGAATTGCCTGGCTCATCTTGTGTGTTTCCATCTCTCTTCCAAACCCATAAGAACCTTCAGGTTTATACTAAAGACTTCAGTTCGCACAAGGTGGCAACGCACTCTTTGCTACCACTATTGCTCACCCATAAATGGGTTGTGAGGGAGGGACGTGGCTTCCCTCTGGAGGGCTGGGTATGATTCAGGAGCTGGCAGGCACAAGTGGCTTTAAATAAGGAGAATATCCTGGTGAGAGTGCGCTGCTTGAAATCCCGATGTATGCAGTTACGACACAGGGCTCCTCCAGTCCCCATCAGCCCCCAGGCAAGGATCTGCAAAGCTCTTCGTGCAGAGAGTGCCTGGCAGCAGCTTCAGGCAGGACAGGACAGCAGGTTTCTCATTCTTGGCCTTGTATGGCCACAGCTGGAAGTTCTCCTGGCTCCGAGAAACCGAGGGCTGAGGCTGCCGTGGGATTCCCGAGCTGCTCTGCTGCCCATGGGGTCTCTGCAGCTTCCACTCCTGCCTGGCCCCAGTGAGTCCCGGCATTGGAACTGGGGCCAAAGGCACTCTGCTGTGATGCAGAGCATTAACCACTTCTTCCCTGGTGAGGGCCACATCATTCCTCGATGGCTGTGCGTGACACTGGTTCCTACTGGGGATAAACTGGGCACAGATTTAACCGACTCGCACTGAGGAAGCTCAGTTTAAGGATCCAGTGCCCTTACGCCAGGTAAAGCACTTCTCCCAATGTGTTTGCGTGGATGGATGCGTTTCTGCAGGGAGGGTGGAAAAAGGATTAAAGGAGAAAAGGGCAGGAAGCAGCAATGCAGCTGGGAGAAACATCAATTTTCGCTAGCTGGGAATGGTTTGTAGCCATCAGAGGCATGTTCTAAATGAGGATTTAATGTAGGATAACTCAGTGGAGGAAGTTTCCTCTGTTTCCCCTCAAATAAGCATGGGTGAAATTGAGCTGAGAGGTAGAGACTGAATTCCACTTCAATGCGCCTGAACTGAGAAACTATGCTGGCGAATGAGCTGTCAGCTCAGAATCTAGTGCTTGGAACAGCCACCTCCAGGGCTATGAAATACCATTCCCCAAACCTGGAGCACAGCAATCATGGTCTACAGCTGGGGACAGGAGGGGTGGCCATGGCTGCCAAGGAGTGATTGCAGTTTATGTGCTGAGAAGCTGAAGAATGGCTCACGCTTTCTAAATGACCAATGTGCAAGCGTTGTCTTCTCAAGCCTGTAAGGGCAGAGACAAGCCAGCTCCCATCCAACACTCTGGTCTTCAGGGTCACCTCCGCACCATACCTGCACATGCAACACCACTGCTGCTCTTCTGGCTCTACTTTAAGGGCCCCACATCCCAGTCAAGATGATTCAAGGCTGCAGGACCCCCAGCAACAGCAGGAAGAGAACTCCCTCAGCTGCACTCCAGTTCCTGTGTACCTTGCCCTGATGGACCTCACTTTGCTTAAACACTAGTGAAGCATGGGAAGAGACACGCTCCCATGGGAGAGCTGGGAGCCTTCAGCCCTTTCTTGAGTCAAAGAGCTGCCCCAGAGACATCTGGGATGATGTCAGACCATCTGGGCACCTTTTAGGAGGGATCTGATTCCCGGTGACATTTCCCTCACAGTCCCCTGTTTGTTTGAGGAGCAGGGTGAGGGTGAAGCTTGGCTACCCCGAAAGCTGCGCAGTTCAAAGGGAGACATTGTGCGGTTGTTAGATGCTGTGGCATTGCCAGACATTGCCCCTGCTACAAAGCAAGGGGAGAATTCAAGCACCTCATTATAATGCGTGTCCCAAGCCGACGTATTCACATTTTCCATTGCCTGGGAGCACTTCATCCTAGGCCCACATCCTCTCTGCAAGCCTAATACTGAAAGACTTTCAGCTCATGCTGTGTCCTATTCTGTACGCATAGTGGGTCTGTGCAGCACTACAGTGTGACTCAGCCCATTCTGGGGACAGCTGCAGGTGCAGCACACCAGTGCCTCTTGGATCACTTGGCAACCCTCAGCTTCACCCAAACACAGCTGCCATCCGCCCTAGCAGCAGCAGGGCAGGGAGGCATCAACCCCAGTGACACAGACCCCTTACAGCTTCATTCAGCACCAGGGAACCACGTGGGCTCCAGGTCAGGCGCACTAAGAGCATGGCTCACAGGGAGGAAAGCATCCGCAGCCAAAGCCTGTGGAAGCGGGCTGAAAGAGATGCACAAGAACATGCAGGCATGGGACCATTTGCAACCATATGCTGAAGGATGCCACAATTAGAGGGCAAAATTTCAGCAGCTTTTACTCTGTCCTTCCAGGTTGCCAGTGAGAGACCATATTCGACAAGAAAGGAGCTAAGGCACCAGATTAAGCTCAAAGAGAATTAGGAACCCATAGCTCACCCAGTAACTTGTCTGAGAAAGCAACAGCGCTGAGAAGGGCTTAGAAACCAGATCTCCTGCAGTGAGAAGGAGGAAAGTACAAGTAAACATGTTATTTGGCAAAACAGTGCAAGGAAACGCAGGGAGAGCAAACAGAAGTGCTCTCCCTTCCCTTCAATATCCTCTATGCTTCAGTTCTTATCTTTCCCTTTCAACAAAGGCACTGGTCTGGAGCTGGTTTTTCCAGCTTCAGCAGCTGTATCTGGTCAAATCCACCCATAGTCTGTCAGAGAGAATAACGCTGTGATTCAAGAGAAAGCTGGCATCAAAGTTGCACCTGGAGTAGTGCTATAGAGGTCAGACAAGACAGTGCCACAGGCTTGGTTTGGGACCCAGTAGCTGCGTGAAGGCAGTGTGAGCACCACTGCCATCATACAGTGAGGAGCTGTACAGACACAGCAGAGGTTCAGGCAGCGGCATTCCTGCTGAGGTCTGAAGCCACATCTTGAGTTTTGCTTTTCTCTATGTCCCAGTTCCTGCCCATGCAATGCAATCACACACCGCTTGCCAGCAACAAGAAAGGGGTTTAACCCAGAAACGCATCCGTGGGGTTTTACACTTTCCTCCACCCCCTTCATTCCCCTTGGGCAGGACAATCTGCCCTTTATTCCTCTGTAGAGAGCATCACTGAACTGCAGTTCAGTGACTGCAGCTAACCCTCTCCCGGTCAATGTATCTTTGTGCTTTCTTCCTGGCAGACGCTGACCATGTAACCAAGGAAAACTCCTTCACTATCCGGACAACAAGCATTTTGTTTTACACTGACACTGGCCTGTGATGGGAGGGAGTTCGGTTGTGGAGCTCTGGGCAGCAAAGGGCTGTCTTCAGTCCATGGTCCAGTCTCTCCTGCCTGAATGCCGCAGATCCTTTGCTATACAACATTGCTGACTCCCTATATGGCCTTAGGGGAAGTTGCTTTGCGGTTTCCCAGCAAAAGAAATACTCCATCATTTAGAGCAACTGTTTCTATTGCCTTTTCTGAGACAGATTTTCCACTTAACACTGAGTAAACCACTTAGCTCCACATTTGTCCAGGGCATTTAAGGACTTGATTTCTGCTCAGGAGATACAACTGTCCTCAAGGTTGTGGGCAAGTTTAGCTACCAGTTGGGGTAACTCACTTCTCTAGCACCAAACAGCATGGTGACAATAAATACATGAAAACAACCTTAAGACGATCTGATTTGTGAGGAATTGGAGTTTCGTGTGCCCAGAGGGCAGAGAAGATGCTCAGTCTTTGCAACCTCACTGCAGCATTGAGGGTAAAAATAGATGCCTACGCAAAGGTTTAAGGAGGCAAGTTCTTATCAGCCCCCAGCATCGTTACTTTGAGTCTGTATCAACAGTGCAGTATGGATTACAGTTGGAACAGTAAACATCTCTGTACAGTAAGTTAAAGGGAAAAGCCTAAAGGCTGCCCCACTGTGCCATACTGAAATAACCCCGCTGGAAACAACAGGCAGACAGCCAGATTGATACAGCAGCGCATGAAGGCCACATTCTTGTCTTGTGCTTAGCTCATTTAAGTGGGATCCCATCCCATAATAAGCCAGCTGGACACTCAACCCCCCACCCGGCCAGCATGACAAACAATTTCCATGGAGCTAGCAGCAAAAAGGTCAACACCGAGGGAAAAGTGCCCCATGGCCTCAGTGCAGAGCTTGACATCCCTCCCTCCGCCTGTCCTCAGAGCGTGGAGTTAGTCTCAGTGCATGGAAACTGTTCCAACAACTCAGGACTTTCATTCTCTGTCACACACATCAGCTACAGACACAGTGCTGGGAAGAGCTGACATGCCCAGAAGGCTGAACACAGCACATCCCCTCGATTCCAATAATCCTTGGCTGCTTTGTTATGCGGCAGGAGTTGGGTTGAGACACAGGTCACTGTGCTTTTCAGATTGCTTGGCCTCCATTCTTCATCATGTAGCCACTCTCTCAGAGCGGGTGCTTCAGTCAGAAGCCTGCCAGGTTGGAAGCTTTCTAACTCCTTAGAATATCCTGCCTGTGTGTGTAACCTGCTAGAGATGCACGATTCCTTCGCAGAGAGCTGTTTCCTCTGCATGGACAAAAGATCTGTACTATTCCACCAAGGAGAGATTATGCCATTCCAACTCAGGAGGAGGTGTTATTTCTCCATGAAAAGGAGGGCTGCACTTCCAAAGAGATGAAGCACCTGACAGTCCTCTGCAGACACTGCGACTCTTCACCCGCCTCCTCCCATTGACCTGTGATACCTCCTACTTTTAGATGCAACCACCCTCTTTCCGTCCCTCCAGTGAGTGAAGGATGGTGGCAGTGGTTGGCTGGAGCACTTCTGCTCAGGGTTAGCATTAAGCAAGACAAAAGCACTAAGTTTTTCTTTAGAAAACAGCAACCTTGGCACTGCTGTTTTCCCACCTGAGAGTCTGCCACAGGACTCCCACAGCCCTCCAACACCTTTTCCCCTTTCAATTTCCCCATTTCCAAATGGGAAATCCCCTCAGCACCCCCAGCATCCCCTCTCCCTCCTGCACATCCCTGCCTACAACTCTTCCCCTTCCCACTTCCATCCCAAGCCAGTGCCTCAGATACAAACACAGGCCAAGTCTTTGCCCAAAGCTCTTCAGAGAGGAGAGCAGACGTTTTGGAGATGATGAACACTACATCAGGGGTAACTACCCAAGCAAAAGCTTCATGACACAGGTAGTATAATAACCCCCTTGCCTAAGGGGCCTCAAGCTACATCATGTGGCTCTCAGAGTCAGAACTGCCTGTTTAATGACTTCATACAGTAAAATAGCATGGAAGATCTCACTCCAGGAAGCTTCCACATGGTCCCACAAGCACTCCTGAGCTTCAACTGCTCCTCACAGTTCAAAACTGTCCCAGGTGAACAATGAGTAGTGCACACCCTGCATTAGGGTGAAGGGGTATTTACTTGGGAATAGCAGTGTTGTTAGAAGCAATACTAGACCAATAGCTTAAATCTCAGCAAAGATTAGGTGCCTTTTAGACTTGAGGGATCTTACACAGCCAGAAACCCAGCTATGGGTTTGCCAGTTAAACAGACAAGACTCTGCAAAGATACAAGCACAGACAAAGTACCAAAGACAAATCACCTGAGTTCACGTACCAGATCCATGATGAAAACACAAACAGAAGCTACATCTGGCTTCCAGGTATTGCTCCAGCAAGTGAAAAAACAACCCCAGGGTTGGAAAGAACTACTAAAGAAACCCAGATCTACAGCTTCAGAAACTTGCATGTGTATGCCAGGGCCTTGAGCATTCTAATAGGGTTTAATGGCTCTAACCAGCCCCACCTGGGGCCTTTACCCACAGTCATTCACATTTAAGCTCCAGCCTGGGCCCTTAGTCCTAGTTTGAGTTTCAGACTAAGTGTTATGCTGTAGCTGTCTCTAGCTCTGCCATGGCTATGCCTGGTCATAGACCTTAATGGCCCTGATCTGTGCACTAACTTCCCAGCTTGATTTAGTCCCTTCCTTTTCACTGTGGACCTCTCTGGTGGTTGCTGGGCTGCGTCTTCAGTAGCACTTGTTTTCAGTTCATCCTTTTGGTGAATTCAGCAAAGATTCAGTTGAAACCTCTGGGCAAGCTCTCATGGGGTTTCAGTTCAAGCCTTCATTTCCATGCCAAGCTCTGCACTTGCCTTTGCATCCTATTGATTATGAACCCCATTAAGGGACTTGCTATTTATTGGTGGGTCAGGGTCTCCCTGGAGATGCTGTCTCTACTTCTACTGCTCAACATGGAGTGAATCAGTTGGGGTCATGTTGGCTGTTAGTCCCAAAGCCAGAAGCAGGTGCTCCCTGTCATGAGCATCTGAGGATATCTTGCTCTGAAGGTTACTTGTTTCTCTGTATGACCTTGTCATTAACTATAAATTCTAGTGTTAGGTGGAGGCAGATTATTTTGCTGCATGACAAGTACTTGCATCTTTCTTGGAAGCTGGGTAATTAAAGTCCATATGGATGTGATGTCTTATTTACTGTTGTAGTTCTTATGTTCCATATTCACATCTACAGAGAGGACTGGGATGACATTGCTGTTACGTATTGCCAAGTAGGAGGCAGCTGCAAGAAGTTCTCAGTGCTGGAGACATTGAATTTGCTCAGGTTGTTGCTTTCCAATTGAAATGGAAAAGCTGACAAATCTTTCACAGCAGCTTTAAACTCATTAAAGGCTGTAATTAGAACTAATGCTTTTCCCAAGGCCCCCTGGTGATTTAAGGTGGTTCTTCTGGGCAGCAGCCACTATTTGAACTAATACTCAATAGGCGAGCAGCAGCAACCAGTGGAGTTTGGAGTGAGAACATCAGGGGTTCAGGTGCTTGTCTGCTCTCTCAATACCTTGTCACTACTCAGAGGGAGTCTGTGTGCTGAGGCACAGAGATTCGGGGATATGTGAGGCACTGCAGGCCTCAGAAGGGCTCAGGCCATGTGGGTCACGGATCAAGGGTACCAGCAGTGTCCTACGGATGGATGCAGGCAAATAACCTGAAGCCGTCGCAAATACACAGCGGGTCCCACTTTCAGTTGAGTTCCTCTTAAAGCAATTAACCTCCAAGAAAATTACAGTCTGGCACACAACCATTGACAAGTTGCCAGGCTTGCGGTGGAGCCAACTTTTAACTGTGTGGCCATTTATTGCCTTTGGGAAAGGTAAGGTGAAATGGGCATGTGGTTGAAACAGCTACGTTTTACTGCATGTCTGCAGAACATCTGCAAACCCGTCCTCTAGTGTACACATTTGTAGCTTGGAGCATGCCTGGTTTATATCACTGAATTGCAAGCTGATAGAGGTCCTTTTTCACCAGGTTTGGTGAAGCTGGGGATAAGAATGGTAGTCACAAGGTGGTAAAGCTGTTACTGGCCCCTTTTTCTTCCAGTTATACCAAAGTAAAGCTGTTGTGTCCCCCATTACCTGGCCAAAAGTGCCATAAAAATCAGCTGGTCAAACTGCTCAAAGGGCAAATCATTTTGCTTTCCAGTAAACCTTGCAGATGCAACCTGTCCTCCAGGCTTTTGTGACTCCTATTAGAAACAACTACTCCACACAGAGCTTATTGTCTCTTTGCAAGTGGAAGAACAAAGCTCATGAGGACAAACCCAGTACTTTGCTTGCCACTGGGACAGCCGTAATGACATGTAAGGTCTTGAACACATGAAGCACTTTATCATCATGCTCAAGAGTCTTCTCTTCTTGGACTTTATCTCCCTGACAGTGCTGGAAGGTGATCATCACAAAGGCCCAGATGCTCAGTGGAGGTGGATTGCTGAACTACATAAGAGTCTGCTTGACGTGACAAAGGTTCAGAGGATGTGAAAATTGCAGGAGGAATATGGATATTGGCCGATTTTTCCCCACAGAGCCAATATGTGTCTCACTGATGTGAAGGGAATGTTGCAAGGGTCTTAATGATTTGGCTTAAGCTGATCCATCAGTCTCATTATATGTGTGTGCAGCTGGGTTTGGGTATCTTATTGCTTTAAAGACTGAGGTATCTTAGAAAAAGGGATGGCACAAACATATAAAAACTCCTGTAGGGAAAGGAAAACCTTGGGAAAGGAAAGGACAAATGACTCATAATTAGCTTGTGGGAACTGCAGGATGCACAAAGTCCTGACCCCGTTTGCGTCCCTTTGCCATTAACTTCAATAAGTCAGGGAGCTGTAGAGTACAAATCTCTTCCAGTCACTGTAGCAAAGGGTGCACAGCCGATGTTTGATCCTTGCTTATACAGCCCTAAAAGCTCTCCTTTGCCATAGTTACTGCAGCTGACCTGCAAAGGCACTCTCTGCAAGTGCTGGCTGTATTTTTAGCTGATCTTGCATGTGACTCATTAGGGAGAAATGAGGAAAGACAGTCACATGGGAATTCCCAGCTCTCTCCGCAACACTATAGATCACCACAGCTGCAGGAGTCCAAGAGACAAGAAGAAAAGGAGGCATGTCCTCTGCTCAGATGTATTTTGCCAACAGGAGATGTGCCTGCAATCCAACAACAGCAACTGGATAAAAAGACCACTGAGCAGGCATGGGCCATGGCTGTAACTGATCACGCTTCCTCAGTGTACCAAAAAAGGCATATTATTCAGCCAGTCCTACATTTTGATCTTTCCTTGACGAATCTGTTGTAATCATCGTTCCCTGTAGTTCTATTTTTTTGGAGCAGTTGAAATCAGGGGGGGATAAGTGCTCCTTGTGCATAGCATTCCTCTATAACCTACCAGCGGTTCTCCATACAAAGAGTATCCTGAGATAACAGGCAAAAAGTTGAGTACACTCACAACAAAGGCTCTGGCTACACGCTTGTCTTACTTCAGGCTGAAGAGACACCCATTTGTAGCTAATCAGCCTGAGATGCATGCATGGTCAGCAGTAGGAGCTGGCTAGGCTATGAAGTAGACCTTCAAGGGTTAATGGTCATGCTGTTTCTAGTTAAGTATATGAAAAAGAAACACTAATACACTCAGGGAGAATGAAAGCTTTCATAGTACAGGGTTAATCTGCTGGCCCCGGGCACTACTTGCACAGCTTACACTAGCTCTTTGGAGTCTTAATCTCCCCAGTTCAATGCTGTATTGCTCATTGTCTGCTTCGAGCATGCAGGACTGGGTGCATTTGAATGCTCCATCCCTGGCAGTGTTCAAGGCCAGGCTGGATGGAGTCTTGGGTGAGATGGTTTAGTGCAAGGTGTCCCTGCCCATGGCAGGATGTTGGAACTGGATGATCTTAAGGTCCTTTCCAACCCAAACCATTCTGGGATTCTATGATTCAATTCTGCAGGCATTTTTCAGCAGAAGGATAACAGAAAGCCAATAGCCAGGCTCTGTCCACTGGAATTTGTCAAGATTCAGAGGCATCTTCATTCAGGACCTCATTCAGAATAGTTTGTTAACAGCTCTGTTTGCTACTGCAGTCACTGGGAAGAATACTGTGAGGAGCCATAAAAGTCATACTCAATTTTAGCTCATAGTGGAGATAACTTGATTTAATAGGGGATACAGCTTCTAAATTAAGATTTATGCTCACTACTGAATGCAAAGAGTAGCATTTTTATCTGAGAGAAAGGCATGTATACTATCAGAGAACTGTCAGAGAGTGACCATGGTCTGTGTTTGTCAAGGGCTAATGTTGGTGGCCATAGAAAGAAAATAAGTCTCTCAAATAACCACACATTCCAGAAACATCACTATGTTCCAGGCAGGCAAACAAGGAGCTCTAAATAGAGCTAAATAGAGCTCCTTAACTAGCCAAGCCACAAGTCCAAGCCATTGGCCTTCACTCATCCTACTAGAATTCCAACATCAAGCACCCACACAAGCTGAAACTGACTCATATTGGTGTCAACCTATGTGGATAGTCTCACCTTCCACTGTCATGAGCTCATGGTGAGAAAGTAGAAGGTAAAGATGTGGCCATCCAACAGAGAGAAGCCAGCTAACTTCTCCATGTCAGCTGCCTGCAGGGCAAGTCTTCAAATGAAGGAAACAATACTAACCCTGCCAGGACTTCCTTCTCAACACAGATATTTGAGATGGAAACTGGGCTTACCTTTGCACTCCAGTATGAGTGCGGATCTGAGATAGCTCTGTCAAATCATTAAGAACGGAACTGAAGTCTTAACTTGTCTCTGTTTCTAGTTTAGACCAATTATACTGTGCTGAGAGAAAGAGAATATTCCCCAGGGAATACACTTGGAATATTCCCCGGGGAATATACTCGGAATATTCCCCAGGGAATATACTTGGAATACTTGCCTTTCCAAGCCAACTATTTGGCTCTTGAACTGGGGATAGTTTCCATCTGTCCAGCTCAGAGAACTGAAGCAGTAAAGATGTTTAGGCACCAGCCCGAACCCTCCCTGTCAAAGTTCACTTTTCAGAGCTGGTGATGGTGTATTTTGGCTCATGTTAAGGCCTGTGCCCTTGGAGTTGTGCTGAAAGACTCAGATTCTCAAATGGGGAAAACTGACCTTTCTTTCCACAGAAGCCCTTGAGTAATACATTGCTAAAGGTTTTGCCAAGGTAATTTAAAGACAGCAGGATCTTCCCTCTGCTGTTGAGCTCAATACAGTGGTTTGCTGAATGCACTTTGCTGGGAATTCTCCCCTAATTTGCCTCTCTTCAAACTGCTCAGAACAGAACTGCCCGGGACAATCCTATCTGCAGCATCCTAGCTCAGTTTTGACTGCACCAAGTGATGAAGCCCTCTGCATTTCATGTTCCCATCCCATTCCCACTAACATGATAATTTCTCATTGCAGGTCAATCATCTCACCTTGAGGTGTCTTCAGAGCCTCCTTTCACCTCAGACATAGCAAACCTTCTACAGAAGAACCCAGCTGGTGAGATAAAGCCTGAAACAAGCCCTGCATCCTCACAGCCAACCAGTCTATAATAAAGGCAAGGGTCTCACCTGTTTCAGTTTCGTTCCCACCATGGAAGCACTGCTGTCAAGCACAAATACAACGTTCTTTGGCAAAGGAGGAAGATCTGTGGGGGCGAAGTAGTGCACGAAATACCCATTAAGAATCTGTGGAAGAGCAAGGAAGTCAGGCAAGGAAGGTAGATGCAATGATCCACACACATCATTATGGGTTATTTGGTTGAGCGCACCCGATCCTGCTTTCAGTGTCTGTGTCTACATTGGTGAATATTAGTGCTCCTTGCCCTGATCTCCTGTTTATCCATACTGGGGAGCCTACTGGAGCTCTCCACATCTTCTTGCATGGTGGACATTGGGGTTTCCTTCCAGATGTAGTAGGGATATAGTGTATGTACCCAGTGATCAGAGCTACAACTTGCATCTGAGGAGCTGGCCTTGTATCCAGATATATACAGCCAGTATATTGGTAAACTTAAAAGCAGATACAAAAAAACCCCAATGAAGTAAGTAGCTCTGGGTTTTAAGTCCACCTTGTGGATGCCAACTGACTGGGTTATTTTGGATAGTTCTTACAGATGGAGAAGTAATGGAAAACATTTGCTAGGACATTTGGAAGATAATTGAACCATCTCAGGTATAGGTAATAAAACAGAAAAGATACCTCATGTGTACAGTACCTGAACATCCCCAACACTCAGCTCCCTGTTGACATCATATCTAATGATGAAGTCTCCCAAAATGCCATTTCGGGCGATCCTGGTTTGCTCAACAACACTGGGATTGAATGTAACTTTAGCCAAGGTTTTGGTATGTCCAATTACAGTAGAAGGAGGAGGAGAAACATCACCTGTTGAGATAAAATCACAATATTGCAAGGTTTTCCCATTGTCCCGTGGATGTCTAAATAAAACACACATGGAGTCAGGTCAACTAACATAGTTACACATTGAGGTTAAAGATTAAAGACGGTGATCTCACAGCTGCCTTCCAGTATCTGAAGGGGGCCTACGAGATGCTGGAGGGGGACTCTTCATCAGGGACTGTAGCGATAGGACAAGGGGTAATGAATTCAAACTGAAACAGGGGAAGTTCAGGTTGGAGATAAAGAGGAAGTTCTTCTCTGAGAGGGTGCTGAGGCGCTGGCACAGGGTGCCCAGAGAAGTGGTGAATGCTCCATCCCTGGCAGTGTTCAAGGCCAGGTCTGGTGACACAGTCTAGTGTGAGGCGTTCCTGCCCATGGCAAGGGGTTGGAACTGGACGATCTTGAGGCCCTTTCCAACCCAAACCATTCTGTGATTCTATGATTCAGCTCACCAGTGATAAAAGAAGAACTTAATAACCCCTCTCATCGAAGTCCAAACTGAAACCAACATTGAAGTGCTATCAAGAACATAAATATTTAGGCAAAATTCTTGTGCTCACTCCTGTTTGGAGGTCACTGAACTCAAAGACCAGATACTCTGTAGGGCTGTGAATTGCTTTCTGTAACTAATAAACACACAGCTTCTGACACATATGCAGTACATATTCCAGCCAACTCCAGGCATCTAGAATGTGGATCCTACACCTGAGATGCTGCCAGTCAATGCAAGCATGACTCATTGGACCTGTTTAAACATTTCTTTTAGGATGAATCATACTGCAGACTTCTCTCTATTGATTATTAAGAGTTCTTGAGGTGGCTTGTTCAGATGTACTGCAGGCATGTGAGGTGGGATCGGTGTGACTAATTGTTTGCCGGATCTGACAAGCATCTGATGTGGAATGTCTACATCTGAACAAGTCATCTTAGCTGCCTTTATGCTCAGAAGAAAGTTATCAGGATAGTCACTGCCATTTCAGTCTTACTGATTGAGACAAACCCAACAGCTCCTAATGCAGCCTGAGATGTTACTGCATCTCTGAGATGCAGCTCACCCTGACCTCTGAGAGCACTTCCTGAGTCAATGAAGAGAGATGTGCCTTTCAAAGGGTATCTCAGCAAGACAGTAAGTTAGGTCTCAGTCATGCTGAAGGAACCTCTGCTTGTCTTTTTAGCTGTGGGATATGGTTTAGTTGAGGGATATGGAGATTCCTTGTCTCTCTCTGTGGCCAAAATCTCAGCTCTTTGTGTGCCAACTGTTCATTCCTTCTGAACTACACATAAAGACATAAATACCCTTACGTGGGACTGACCCAAGGTCAGATTTGTCCTTGAACTTCCCCAGATTTAGAGAGCTTTACCCCTTATCCTGAGTGGCTATTGAAAACAAAAGAATAGGTTCTCAACCGATGTTCTTCTTGGGTGCTTCAACTCCCACCGTGATTATTCCAACATTCCCCTGAAGCACAGAAGTTCTGTTATATCTGCTCATGTGCTGATTATAATCGATGGGAATAAGCTGCTCAATAGCACTGTGTGGGGAGTCTCAAGTCCTTGCCAAAGATGGCCCAAGAAGCCTGTGGTATGGCAGGGAGAAGAAAAGAGGGTGAGATTCAGTTCCAGTTTAGTAACTCCATTTAGTCATTAGTTTACATTGGATATAAGGAGGAAGTTCTTTACTGTAAGGGTGGTGAGGCACTGGAATGGGTTGCCCAGGGAAGCTGTAAATGCTCCATCCCTGGTGG
>WYDI02000199.1:0-12634 GCA_009867235.2 Psittacus erithacus
CTTAACTGTAGTATGGAAATACTGAACACAGCATTATTATATCATGGAACATGCACAGACTTTACATGAATCAAAGCAAGTCAGGGATCTGTTGGATGTACTTCACCTGCTCTGTACAGCAGACTGAAAAACATTTTTTGTTGCATGGACTGAGGTAGGCACATGAGTGAGCTGTACCCACCCTGCCCTGTTGGGGTATCCTGGGGTGCACCTTCAGGTTCTGGTTTTGTAATGAAAAGAACATGTCATGGGTCGAGCTTGTCTCTAAGATCCCTCATCTAAAGACTAAAGAAAAGACATTTCCCAATTCTTGTTTCCTCTTTGTTGCAACAGTAGCCTATTTTGTTCTACTCAGGTACCTAAGAAGCTCTTTTGAGGCTGTCTCTGATTGGGGCAGGGGCTAGTAAATTTTAGAGCTATTCTGTGGGTGAATTTTTATGATGTTACTGTGTTAAGCAGAAATAATTTGATAGAACCATCTAGAGAATATGATGTGACACACTTGTACACCTACACTGCTCTTCTTCATTAGCCAAACTGTTAACACTTCTCTCTTAATAAAAGTCTAGAAGCAGCGTGAAGCAAACTCATATGGAGCTGTAAAAATAATGTCTGAAATAAATTAATGCCCTTTCAGTGACTTTGCAATTATTCACTTCCCATTTAGAAGGGTAACGCTCATAAGTGTTACCTGTGCCATAGGACTTTCCATCAGGGGATTTCTTTTGATTTTGAACATTCTTCTCTTGAGCTAATGCTACTTATGCCTTATTGTCTGTGCCCGTCTATCAGCAACTAATGGTAGTTTGGGACAAGGCATTTCTTGATGATTATGTACAAAAATTATAATTGTGCATTCTCACCATTCAAACTTCTGCATCATTACAGATCAGCAAGCTCAACAATATTGATATGATGTTCTGCAAGGCTGCAGAGCTGAGGGTGATTTACAAGCCTAATAGCAATATTAAGCAAGATGGGTATTTTCCTGCAATCAGTAAGCAAATTACATCCTTTCATGTCTTCTGTATTTGATTTTTACAATATTTACATTTATAATATTTACATTAATGTTTATTATATGCTTCTGATTCACAGGAAGATCATGAATATTTTATACAGTCAGGCATTGCTAATGCATTTTGGCTATGGCAAGCTTTTGGTTTTCTAGGTGTAGTTGAGTTTTGTAAGGCCTGCAGCCAACAGTGGTACTAGTCACTAGTTTTTAACACTCACGCATTTGCAAAATGGAATTTTCTCACTCATCTTTGTATATACATAAATACTTATTATAAGACACGACAGTATCTATTTATTCCTTGTTTGATCAGATTGTTTGTCCTAATAATTAAGACCTGAAGGTTATTTTTAAGTAAACACTCAATTAAGATATTCTGGAAGCAACACAAGGACTTTCTCAGTTGAACTAAGCAGCATTAATTTCTGTGTGAGACCTCCCTGCACGTATACACATGCTGCCACAGATAGTGTGTTTTCAATACATTTTCCAAAAGATGGATCACTGGGATTATTCATCAACATCAACCTGGTTGTCACTGCACAATGACACATGGTGTTCTCCGGGGTCCGCTTTGGCTTCCACTGGTGTGTGAAGTTCCAGTTGGCATGGCAGAGGCTTTCCCTAATTGCTTACAGGTGCTGTGCAAAGTCATCCTCACTGAGGCCTGTAAAAATTGAGTTATTCACAGCTGACACATTCTTCCTGGGCCTGTGGCTAAATTTTGCTTTTTTCTCTTTTTTCTGTGTGTGTGTATTTTTATCGCACTTGTAGCCCATATTTGCATGTATTTTTTCCTACAGAAGACCTCAAAGAAGGCAGCTACTTTGAGATAGAGCCTGATTATGAATGCTATTTCTGTCACATGCAAGAGCAGAAAGCAGAGTAGTTCCTCTCTAAGCTTATAATTTACAGATTGCCAGCACAGCAAATTTCTCTGTTTATCTGGATTATGACAAATTAGATTTCATACAAATGTTGAAATATTCCTGGGGGGCACAAAACATTACACCACTTGCTATGCAGAACCTTCAAACTTCTGGTTTGCTACATGAGGAAACTTAATATTTTAGTGGAGGTGTTTTTATTGTTTGTTTCTCTAACTGTCAATAACTAAATTCTCATTTTGGAATGGCTGACTGATAAAGTGGCAATTGAAATTCCTTGTAGATAAATGTGAAGTAATACATTTAAGGAAAACATCTCAATTTTACATAAAAAATGCAAGAGTTGAGTGAATATTCATGTTCAGGAGTAATTTGGGATTACACAGGTTCTGTAGGAGCACATGTGTTATTCAGTATGAGTTCTGTAGGTGTCCTGCTCAGTAAGACATGGCAGGGGTTTGGAACTAGATGATCTTAAGGTCCTTTCCCACCTGAACTTTTCTATGATTCTATAATAAGACCTAGCTCCCCTGCATTTCAAAATTACATTATAAATGACAAGGAAAAACCAAGAAAATGAAACAAAAAATTTAATTTTACTTGTGTATAAATCCATGTATATCTGAATCTTGAACAAAGTGTACAATTCTGATCTTGCTAACTTAGAGGTCATAAAACAAGGAAAGATTTAGAGAAGAACAATAAGGATGAGCAAGTTAAGGAGTGGTGCACATGTGTGTCAATCAGACAAGGGCAATTCTGGAATAAGGAAAAACAGAAATCTATAGACTCATCAGTAACCAGGAGAAGGTAGTTAGTCAGTAACTGCAAATTGGTTTCTGGCCTACAGAACTGTTATTTTGGAAGAACAGAAAGCCTCAGTAGTGATCTTAAAAGACATAGAGTTTACTTAGAATTTTTTTATTTAAGTACACCAATAAACCTAAGCTATGTTCAAACCCACATAGTTTTGAAATTTTAGGAAAATTTAATTTTAGTGCAGGCGTCTCATACTGCTACTACTATCTTCAAAGACAGCAAATTCTTTATTTTGGGCTATGAAGAAAAATTGCTTTCAATTTCTTAACTTTCTTTGTGAACAATATGTTGACCTTTCAATTAATAACTTTTTTCCATACAGTTTGATAGTGCCTAGATTTCTCCTTGGATTCTTTCAGACTGTGATATGATGAGCTTCAGCTATGAAACTGTCACTGAACATTGGGCTAGATGTTGAACATTCCTTTTTCCACATTACTGTGGTTGATAATCACCATGATCTGATACTTTCAATTCTGTGTTTGATATACAAGTACTGTGAAGAAGAGAAAAGGGTGAGAGCTAGAGAGAACTTGTTCTTCATTTACCTGCTACAATGAATGAAAAAGCAGATGAGTCGATCAAAGAATGACCATCAAAAGTATTAGCAACAGAAGTTTTAATATGATTTAAGGCACGACAATTCAATAGCAAGCTTCTGTCTATTGCTTATTACATGGATGGAGCTGAGGTAAAATCAAGCTGAGGGTGACTGATATACAGACCACAAAGAGCAAAGCAGACCTTCCCAATGAGTTACGAGATTCAGAACAGACCCCTTTCTTTCTAAACTTCTGAAGAAGCTTAGGTGCAGCTGGAAATAGTTTCAGTCTCAGACTTGGTCAATTAAATACATTTAAAGGGTTTCAAGTGTTATTTTGTAGCAGTTTGCACTTTTAAAATGGATTTTATAAAGTCAGTCAATAGAATTTACTGCAATTGCCGTAACAATCTATACACACGCACACCTGCGTAAAGACATATATAAGTTTATTTTGAGTCTGTGAAATATTCATGTCTAATGTACTGGCATTTCTCAACAGCTGAGGGTCATGTCTCAAGGAAAAGAGGATTTCAGGCCAGTTTCCATCTGTCAGTGACAGTCCTTTGATCATCGCAAACTTGAGATTTTGTGATCTCCAAGGCACATCCCACTCAAAGGGACTTGCTGGTTGCCACCTGCTGCAGTCCAGTAGAACTCAAAGGCCCTCACTTCAAACCTGTAGGTACAGACCCAGCCTGGCAGGGTAATAACGTGGCCCTTCCATCTTACACTCCTGCAGCCATAGTGTGCAGACTTTCTCTTAACAGATTCTTGCATATTTTCCATAGCCTATATTTGGGTGGGTTTGTGTGCCCTCTTGATAGGCTTGTGTTTTTACCCATCCTTGATGTAGTTCTGTCTCAACATAGTAGTTCTGCCTCAATGTAGTCAGCAAGACAGACTGGGTGATACAGAGCCAGGTTCTGGCTACATATGACTAATTTCCTGTACTCAGGAGACATCCTTCCTTCCATGTCTTCGTGCAATTTCCCTGCCAGCCGTTTGCCAAAACCCAGTACACTGTAAGTATGGAGATATTCCCTAAAATGCTGGCTAGCAAATGATTAGAATTCTCCATGGCCCCAGAATTTCTCAATTTGGATATTGGCAGCAAGGCAGAGCTGATCTCAGGGAAATCAATTTCTTCTGTACGCAGCAGAACTAAAAGTAACAAACCTTTCTTTGTGTAGACTTTGTGTGAAGCAAGCAGGCTTTTTTTTAAAGATATATAATAATTTTAGTTAATAACCTGCTATATTAGGTGAAAAGGTTGAATGAAGTCATCAAGAGTAAACATTTTTGTTCAAATACTCATTTTCATGTAAAACCCATAGAAGTTTACCTCTATTATAAGAAAAGGGGGAGGGTTCCAGAATGAAACTGCAAGTACCATTTTATTCAATTTGGGGGGGAAATATTAACTGTTTTTTGCATAATGCATCCTCATTCTAGCATTGATGATCACAAATAGGTGGATAAGGAGAGAAAAAGTTCTCTGCAATATGTGAGTGTTAGAAGTGACTGCTGTTTCAAAGACATACTGTATATTGCTAACCGTGGAGTCTAAAAATAAGCTTTAATCTCTATCTCTGATTTTCCTATAGTCTGCTAAGCAGCCAACATGCTGTCAAAGCTTCAAAACCTGCAGATAATCTTCTGGAATATCTGGCATGCCAGTAAAGAAGAAAGCAAATCTCAGAATACTGAGCTCACACTTCCATCAAATACTTGTGGTAACGCTCAGACAAACAATCTGTTCTAATAAGTCACCATTTTTCATCTTCTGGAGCTCATTATATACAAATTCAATTGAACTGCATTGCCAAGAAATAAATTCTTGTGCATTTTTTTAATGTGAACTCCCAGTCACCTTGCTGCAAGTGCCATCCGCTTGTCTAGTCATAAAAAAAGAAATAAAAATAATGCATCTATCAGATCGAGTGATATTATGCTTTGTAACTTTGACTGGGTTTACTGTTGATGTTTCATAAACTCTGCAGGGTGCCATGAGTTCTTGTTTTGGGGAAAGGCAGAGTGGGCATTTTGGGAACTTCAGTTAGTTGTTTTTGCAATCATTCTTCAATGAGCTGTTGCTAGCAGCTTCACTCTGATGTGTTTTTAACACTGTACAGTTACAGATGATAAAGCAGAAGAAAGATTATGGAAAATAACAGAAAGCTTGATTTCATAAGCTTTGACTGGTTCATGATATTTGTGACATTTAGATGTTAAAAAAACATGTAATTTTTGTAGCAAATGTTTATGGCATGTCATGTAATTCATTGTCACACTTAAAATAGGTTATATAGTTACTTGTCGTAGAGTTCATGAAATTGAATATGAAATATCCAGGGTTTTATTGATTATTTATCTCAGCCTCAGCTACAGCATTTATTAGTCAGCCTCTCATTCTTCAGCTGAAACTGTGGCACACAGGCTTTTGAAAAATATTTATGTTAAGTTTCTGATGCCTTCAGTAGTATTGAAAAGCCATTTGAATGGCAAGAAATCCATTACGACATGACAAAGCTAAATGCCTAAATGCCAAAAAATGAATGAGAGAAATACATAAGATAAGAAAAAACTCAGTGTTTCTTGGACTTTGCCAAATTTTAAGGTAATAATATTAAGAGATAAAATGAGAGTTGAAATAGAGCTTACTTTGTGCAGAAAAATGCAACAATGCTGTTTGGGCCATCTGCTGAATTTTGTTTGTTTAGAACAAAAATTAAAGATCTGGTCTTAATATGCAGATTTTCATTTACTGTCTCTGCTTTCTAAATTTATATGTGCAGTTTAGAGATGGAGAAAATACTTAAGTATTGCTTATAATCCTCTGGACTCGAGCCTTGAAGGCACTTTGTCCCCCATACTGAAAATACACAGATGCAGTGAAACACCTGATAAGCAGCTGTGAGTACACTCCTCCTCTTATAAACTTGTTCATTTCATACACTCATTAGTGCTGACCAAGACTGAGCCTCTATAGAAAACACTTAATTTCTAATTACAGGTATGACTGTTGGTTTCCTGGTCTTTAAACTCACTGTAAGCTTAATGTATTTATAATTAGTTGGTGGATAAATTCCTGAATGACACACTCTTATATCAGCTGCCACGATAGCCCACAACCACCAAAAAATAATCATGTACTTAAAAGAAGATTAACATTTAGATAGAAGAAACAGCTTCCCGGAGGTAAAGAAATGCCAGATGCACTATGGTCCATCCAAACCAAACTTACTTTACTAGCCATCTGTTTCAGCCGCTGTGCAAAAGTGAGCAGTGTGCTACTTACACAGTGAAGCAAAAGAATTTCAGTTGCCACTACTTTAACATAATTTGCTGAGATTTGTGTGATTTTTCTAGGGGAAAAGAGTAAATCACACATTTTGATGTTAAGCACTTTTAAGAACAGCTGCCTTGTAGATCTAGAGCTTGCTGTGACTCTGGAAACATTAAAAGTACCTACTTTAGCACTTGAACTATTGGATGGACGTCATAGTCATGTGAACTTATTCTTCTCTCCCTGCTGCTGCACCAGTTGGTGCAGCTATTGTAAGCGCAAAACCTCAGCTATTGTGAGTGGCTGTTTTGAGCGGCCTCACCTCAGCAAAATCTTCCAAGGAGCACAAGCAACAGAAGGAAAACACCTTGTCCCTTGCCCTTAAATCATCCTGCAAATTTAAGTGAAATTGCATAGAATAGATTTAAAAGACAATTTGCCGCCTGACATTTTCTACCTACTGATTTTTAAAGGCTGGAAAAAGCACTGACCTTCAATACAAGTACTTTGAGAAGTACAATTTCCTGCAGAATCCTCCACAGTGGAAATTACCAGGAAATCAAAAACTTGCTACCAAGTCTACCTTATGATAAATGATTAATGCTTTTGACTAAACTGAGAAAATGGGATCCAAATTTAAAAGACTCAATTGAAATTCTGTAAACTGAGGGCTGGCAGTGTCAATCTTAGAACCAGATAATATTTTTCAGTTCGTCAAAGTTTGAAAATTTTTTTCGTATTTTTGTGGTTTTATTCTTAGCATTATGTTGTATTTATGGCACAAAGGATTAAATAGCAAACTTAAACGAGAGCCCTTGCTTTTGATTTACCTTTTAGTCTCTACATCCACTCATGTAAAATCTAGGAAATGTCACTGTCCTTTGATACCATGTGTGGACCTTATTGTGGACCTTATTATGGACCAAGACTCCTTTGTGCTAGGTGGTATACAAACACACAGTCCCCAGAAATGGCTGCTCTGTAGGGGCTTTCTGCTTTTACTGTGCTGTGTTTGTCTCTGAAATAACAGAGCAGCTTCCAGGAGTGCACTGAGCCAGAGGACTACCATCTGTCATATGTTTGTTCGCTCACTCTCTCCCCAGGGGGAGAAGTGTGCGCAGTGGAGTGTTATGTTTCTGAATTTTTATGCATAGATACTGACACGTGCTGTTATATGTGCTTAGGCTGGAAATGACAAGGTCAAAAAATATGCCTTACACATGGAGTGAAAAATGGTGATGTTTAGGATGTTTCTTAGTTAATTCTGTGTGTGCAGGGGCTTGAGAAATATCTCCCTGTTGCATTCTGAATTTAATGCAGCTTTTTCCCATCTTGAGTAGCCTGTAGTCAACCTCTGTCTTTTGTAAGGATTTGCCAGGGGCTTCCATCTCTTTCTCCAGATGGTGTCAAAAGCTAAAAACAAGAAAAGGAAAAAGTTAAATTTAAAAGCATTCATGCTCGCAGAAATAAAATCTGCTCTTCCTGGGACTACGAAAAGTCATGACACAACAAATTCTCCACTCATTCATGTGCAGTCCCATGTAAGACAAGGTGCTGTTCCATGTGGAAATATATGTGCATTTGGTCATTGTATGTACATTAGTGATTCCAAAAATTGCAAGCAAATTAAATGTACATTTTTTGGTATTTGCTGAAACAAAACAAAACAGAAAAATTGTTCATCATAATTGTTCACAAATGAGCCCAGAAGGGAGATAATAATTATTGAAAAATTAGTTCTTCAAAGTATGATTTATTTTTTTTTCTGCATCACACAATCTTGCGTATAAAGACAGTCTGTTACACTGTTGCATTAGCCTGGCTGAAATGTCAAGCAGGAGTGTTTTTGACAGGAGGCACATCTGTGTTTCAAACAGGTGTCATGTGGTATATGTATACGTATGCTTGAAAAGGGAAAGAAACCTACTGCTTAAAGATTTTTTCCAAAGGAAATTTCCAGAACACTTCTGAGTCAACATAAGTTCACTTGTAATCATTCAGAGCCTCTAGATACGTTGTAATCAAATAACCTCTTCCTCATGGGTATTCTAAGTGGATGTGATCTCTATCAGTTCCCTAACTCTTTTCCTTTGTAGTTATCTTTTATTTCTCCACAGCCTTTCTGTAGAAGCTGTATATTTAACTACCATCTTTCTAAAGTGTCCTATTACAACATTTTTTTCCATGTAGATTGGCTGTTTATGAATTTAACAGCAGAAGTCATGATTAACCCACTATTAGCAATCTGGGAGTGAAAAGATACTGATTAAAACATTATGATACAAGGGGCAAAGCAGGTCACAAGGAGAAAATACTTTTAAATTTCATCCTGAATTCTGCCAGAAATTTCCTATGTAGTTTTAGACTTATTACATAACTTCTCTATCGCTGGATTAACCCATCTGTTCATATAGCATATAACCTTATCTAACAGAGAGGCTAAAACATGTAATTTTTCAATTAAAATCCTGTGCATTTTAGTTTTTGTAAATGAAAGTTTTCTCTGAAATCTTTGCTAGGCTTCATAAAGCAACCTAATTTGGAAGAATTTTCATGATGCCTTTTTGCTTATGATATCAGATAGTAATTTAGCTTTCAAAGGTCATAAAAAGCACCTTCAGTTTACTGTCATCTTAAATTCATGATTTTCAAAATTTCACATAAAAGCTCTTCTTTTTCAAGAGTGATGCTGCAGATCATCTGTTCTTAGTTATTGGTGGGGTAAACAACAAAGAATATTAAGAACTTTCCCTAGGTCACAGAATATACAGTTTCCTCTAAATTTTATTATGAAGGTGATCCTTAATCCCAAAATAATGCTATAAAATTATCTGTAGGTTTTTTTATGAAGCATGCAGTTACCTTTGTAGATGGATGACTTCTGTTATGGAAATCAAGTTATTTGTAATTACATACGGAAGACTGTATTTCATGAAACTGTTTATAAATATTGTTATCTTCTCTGTGTCTTCTAATTTAAATGATTATGCCAGGGTAATTGAGCATCCTTTAAATTCTTTTTATTTCTCCTTTATTTGCTTGCTCTGGATTTTTTCAAATATAGTTTTGTCATGTGTATGTTGCCACATGCTCTTGTCATAATATTTGCCTCAGGATTTTAATGGATTCTGTTCCTTACCCCTGATTCATCTGGATGCATTAGGAAATATTAATCTAGGGTTTAACTAGACAAAGAGATGACTTTATATCCACTGGTGGAATCAGTGTTTTGCCTGTAAATTCTATTTCAGTGTTTGAAGCTCTTTGCTCCTCTTCTAGTAAGAGCAAAATAGAGCCAAGAATGTCCTCTGTGTCCTGTACAATTTTGCAATAAGAAGTTCCATACTTCTGAAACTTGCTTTCAAATATGTAAGCCCCAAGTACAAGCCTGTGTACAGTGTGTATGCATAATAAATATATAATAAAGTGTGCAAAGTAGGGGTCTGTACTGAGCCCCATCATCTGTTCTTTCTTTCTGGGTTATGATTTATCATTTTCTGTGTAAGTGTATTGCACAGATATTGAAGGCTTTAATTTCCTCAGCTGCTGGCTACCAGCCATCCTCTTTCATGCCAAAAACCCCATACTAAGGACATTATTTGTTTCTTGAGTATGCAGACGTTCAGCACAAGAGGGTATTTAGTACATGCTGTCACCTCATCAGTGATTCTTTAGGATGTGATACTTGAAAACTTAAATAAGGCATATAAAGAAACCAGCCTTCTCACTTCCTGGGCAAGCACTTTCTTTATTACATGTATTGAATGAGAAATGGGCGGTACTTTTGAGCCCAGCTATGTTGTAACGCAGGTGCTTATCAGTATATGTATTCATATCACTCTTTGAGCGCACCTAGGAAGCCAGGCCGTCAGCAGGGTATAGGCATGAGGAAAGTTACTGTGGATGTTATTACATTTTGAAGTAGACAAGGGAACAGCAGATATAACCTGGGAATTCATGGCTTAGAATTGCCCATTTCTCTTCAGTCACTCATAAGTCAGTTTTTACATAATTCTATGTATTGATATTTTTATATATATATTTCTAAAATGCTACAGAGAAATTTTCAACTGCTTCTTTAGATGTATCATATCTGGGCATTGCTAATTCACAACAGAAATGGAACATCTTTATTCAAATAAAAGTTTTATCCAAATCATGGAGTGACGCTGCCAGCTATGCAATTTCCAGCAAAAAACATGGTCTTCTTTTGAAAATAATGAAAACCTTCCCTAATAAAATTACACTTGTGGGAACATTTGTCACAGAATGCAAGCCAGAGATTTCCTTATGGTGATCTATTACAGTTCATTCTAAGTCAGCTATAAATATTACCAAATAGTTTCATTCAAATTGTTATCTGCTAATGTCAGTCTAGGTCTTTCACAGATGAATTCTATCAGAAAAAGAGAACTGAAAGCACTTTTTAAAACTGAAGTACAAGATTAAGGATTATGGCTCGCAATTCCCAGTGTCCTCCCATACCCTTAATATCTGCTACAAGAAAACTGTTACTTAATTCATGTGGTGCTTTTATCACCTTTTCATCTTCCATTTCAGAAGATGCTTAAATGCATCTTCTGCTTTGTCTAGGAGTATGCATTTTGTCCACCATGCCACCAGCTTTTCTGATTGGAAACTACTATCCATTTCCGTTTTATTTTGAAGCCAATACAATGTAAAATAAAAAATGAGTGCTAACAGACACATGGAATAGGGCCAAGTGTTAAGAGACTCAGCAGAAACAGCTATTACTCCCTCTTCCTTTGCTAATTCTAGCCTTCTCCTACTTCGCATTTCTCAGCTTAACAATACAAGGGCATGTGCCCAAGCCACTAAGTGGAAGGTGAGCTGGCCTGTCTCCAAATGATGGGAGGGTCAAGTTTGTAGGTAGAATTAGTTTATAACATTTGTCAAATTTGTCTGAATTGTTGCCAGTGCAGGTCTGCTGAAAAAGGGAGAAAAAGAGAAGAGAGAGTCCAGATAGTAACTAGTCAGTCATCAGAGAATAGTGTTTTCTCCCATATTGTTTATACATTTAAGTAATTGAGTCAAAATAACTGGATGTATTTTTTTCAAGCTATCTGAGCCCTTGTATCTTCTGTACAGTTTTGTGCTCCCTACACCCCTACAAAGGTTCCATTTCTTGCTGTTCAGTGGCCCAAACTAGCTAGGGGTCTTGAAGTCCGTACTTCAAGATTCATTTTAGGAGATGTGATTTGTTAGGCTGAGGAGGGAACTGAATTTGTCTTTCTGATCTACTGTTTTAAAAAGAAAGTCACATAAATGGTACAATCTGTCACATTTGTTTAGGAGAGTAAAGTATTTGCTTAGATGTCTATCTATTTAATTAATTTATTAATTTCAAAAACAGTCCAAAATGTTATGGAGGAGTAAATGGGGCACGACAGATGCTCACTTCACAGAATCATAGAATCACAGAATAATTAGGGCTGGAAAGGACCTTAAGATCATCTAGTTCCAACCCCCTGCCATGAGCAGGGACACCTCACAATAAGCCACGTGTGGACCTCACACAAAACCCAAGGCTTTGTTCGACCTGGCCTTGAATACCTCCAGAAATGGAGCATTCACAGCTTCTATGGGTAACACATTTCAGTGCCTCATCACCCTCACAATAAAGAACTTCCTCCTTATATCCAATCTGAACTTCCCCTGCTTAAGTTTTAATCCATTACCCCCTGTCCTATCACTACAGTCCCTGATGAAGAGTCCCTCCCAGCATCCTTACAGGCCCCCTTCAGATACTGGAAGGCTGCTATGAGGTCACCACGCAGCCTTCTCTTCTCCAGCCTCCTCTTCTCCAGCCTCAACTTTCTCAGCCTGTCTTCACACGGGAGGTGCTCCAGCACCCTGATCATCCTCATGGCCCTCCTCTGCACTTGTTCCGACAGTTCCATGTCCTTTTTACGTTGAGGACACCAGACCTGCACACAGTACTCCAAGTGAGGTCTCACAAGAGCAGAGTAGAGGGGCAGGATTACCTCCTTCGACCTGCTTGTCATGCTCCTTTTGATGCAGCCCAGGGTACGGCTGGCTTTCTGGGCTGTGAGCGCACA
>WYDI02000201.1:0-54395 GCA_009867235.2 Psittacus erithacus
GAGGGGGGGGGGAGGGGGGGGAGAGAGGGGGGGAGAGGAGAGGAGAGGAGAGGAGAGAGACCCATGGTCTGGTCCCTGCATCCTGCAGAAAGTATGGACAGGCAGAGGCCTGCTCCTTTCCACTCCTCTCATATCCCGCCTGCATCCCTGCTATCTGGCTGCAAACTCACAATGGCCCTGCAGGGCTTTCTTTCTGGGCTGCAGATGCAGGATGAAGCCCCTGTGGCAGAAGTGCACTCCCCCGGCTCCTCTGTGCCTGCAGAGTGGTGGATAACCACCCTGGCCTCTCATGCACAGAGCATCGTTTCACCACCAGGGATGGAAAATACCATGCACTAGGAAAAAAGGCACATCAGATTCTTTCCCTCTTCCAAATCTTTCCTTGCTGCCTCTGGTCTCCTGTGACTGCCTGCACAGCTGTAGATGGCCAGGCATCCTCCCTCCCATTGCCACAGTGCTCCAGCCCCAAACCTTTAAGATCACGTTAGATGGGCCTTGGACAACATGGTCTAGTGTGAGTGGTCCCTGCCAATAGCAGAGGATTGGAACTGGATGATCTTAAGGTCCTTTCCAACCCAACCAGTCTATGATTAATGATTCATCCCAGCCAGCCCCAGGATGCAACAGCATCCGAACCCAGCTCCGCAGGCAGCGCTGGGTGCATGTGTGTCTGTCTGCCCCTCTCCTTTGAAAGGAGCTTCCCCAGGAGCGGGCAGGCCAGCCACCCGCTGCAGCGGTTCTGGTGCATTATGCAGCGTGACAGCACACAGCTGCGCACATTGTCCGGCAGCTGTTCCCACATCCTGGTGCTCCAGCAGCATCACCAGAGCAGTGCGAGGCCATGGGGACGGGGGGACCATGGCTCTGTCACCCAGAGATGGAGACTCAACTAGAGCTGGAGATGTGCCTCCAGTGGGGTCTGTTCCTATGCTTTCACCTGCAGCACCTCAGCGCTTCCCAGAGGTGCAATAGGTGACATGGTAGAAACCTACCCCATGTGCCGTGTTCCCACACTGGTCCCAGATCCAGGTCACAGTCAGGACAGTCATAAACCCCTCACCCCATCTGGCACCTCAAAAGCATCCCAGGCTCTCCTGGTGAGGATGGAAGGAGCGTGGCTGCGCTCACCATCCCCTCCTGCTTGTAGACATCAGGAGATGGTTCACCAGGACCCACCGTCGTGTGTGGCATCAGCCCAGCGCTGCGGGCACTCGGTGTGGGATCGGCAGCGCACAGTAGCACAGCGCGGGGGGCCTGGGGCTGGATGGAGCTGGCCAGAGGAGGAGACACAGTGCATTTCCCAGACCCACGCTGCCAGCAGAGCTGCTGTTGAGGTCCAGCCAAAACCTAAAGCCTTCTTCCGCAGCTGGGAGCTCACAGCTCCCGTCCTCCCTCCTCAACACCCGGCTGCAGCTGCCTCTCCCAACACTGAAGGGCGCTCTCTGAAGCCCCGGCTGCTGCGGTGCTGCTGGAGGATGACAGAAGGGATCAGAAACCACCATGCAGCTCCCACAGAGCTTTGTGTGTGACTGCACATACCAGGGACTAAACCCATGGGAAAGACTTGGCGGAGCAGGGTGCTGCAGGCCAGCTTCAGGATGGAGTGTCATCCTTCCAGGAGCTTCTTCAGCGGGGAGGAAAGTGCCTTAGTGGCCATTTCCTTCAAATCTCCCTTTCTCCTGATAGCCAGATGTTCCCCAGCAGCTCCCAAAGGGACGGGAGCTGCAGGTTTCCCGTTGCTTCCTACCCAGCAGTTCAACTCATTAACCGATTTCTTCCCTCGTGTCCCGCCTCTGTGATGATGATGGGGGAAGCAGAATGTGAGGGCAAAGGACAAGGTTTGGTGAAAGGGACTAGAGCGCTGTGGACCATCGCAGGAAGAGGCAAGTGATGGAGAGCCTGTGGGAAGGACAGGGAGCAGGAGAGGAGGAGGATGGGGCAGGGGAAGGCTGCATTTTACACTTCACTGCTCTGCTAACCCTGTAACCAGAGACACGCTGGCCTGGACAGGACAGACAGCTGGAGGTTAGCAAGCACCTTCTCCTCCCCCAGCCAGGGGACAGCAGGGGGGAGGCAGCTGGGGAGCCCTGGCTGTCCCAAAACCCCAGCCGCCCCATGCCATCAAAGCACCATCGATCCCGGGAGTAGCCCATATGAGGCTGTGCCCTGTCACTATTGTTACGGGGAAGAGCCTGCTTCCAGCCCCTCAGCTCAGCTCACTGGGGCACAGAGAACAGAGCAGGATCAGTCCTGAGCCAGGCTGTCCCTGGGCTCTGCAGGATCAAGGTCCTGCCATTCTGGACAGGCTGATTTTCAGCATCACCCAAGCCATGGCGCAGTGGGGTGGGAGCTGATGGTACATGATACCTGCATGAGGCTGCACTGTGCGTGGTGTAGGAGATCCCATCCCTGTGGTTCTTGTGGGGTAAAGGTTTCTCCCCATCCAATCCCACCCTGCTGGACTTAACCCACCTACAGCACCCAGTGTTCCATGTCAGGGCAAGTTCCTTTCCTGGTTTGGAGAGGATTGCGTCCTGGATGTTCCCAGGCATCATCCACAACCCCTATAGGCAGCAGTGGTCTAGAACAGGTGAGAAAATCAGTTTTAGGAAGACATCTCCCTTCAGAGATGCTGTGCCACAGAGAAGAGTCAACAAGGACATGCTCTTCCCCCTGACACCCCAGAGGTAAATGTAAAAGGGTAGTGGACAACGCTGGGACCACTGCTGTGACTTGAGCTGAATTTGGAGCTTGACTGCATCTCAGCCCAAAAGATGTTGGGAGCAAAATCTTTCTGGACATCCATGAAGAGGGAAAATGACCCTTTTTTTTTATATATATTAATTAATTTATTAATTAACGTATCTGCCCTAGCTCACCCTGGGCATATCCACAGCATGATTTGAGGCCAAAGCAGAGCATCACACCGGTGTTGGTCACACCAACATCCCAGGCTGCAGCCTTTGGTGAGCAGGTCTCCATGAGACCTTTCTCTTTATTCTTGTTTTCAAACTCAAACCATTTGCTCCAGGGAGCAGATGAGAGCAGCCACATGGGCAGGCTCACGGCGGGACCTTGCATGGCATTCCCTGGCATGGGAACCACGGCAGCTTCTCTTTTAATCTGACACCCACTGGGCCAGAATCTGACTGCAGAGCCAATGCTGGTACCCCTAAGCAGGGAAATAGCTGGAGAGCTGAACAAGAGGGAAGTTTTGCACTTTGTTCCTTGAATAGAATCTGCAGAGAAACTTGGTCAAAAATCATCCGCCGAAGAGAAGTTTCCAAGGCATAATCAGATTTTCAACTGAACGCATGCTTTTCATTAAAACATCTGCTTCCAGAGGAAATTTTAAGTGTTTCATCTGAAAAAAGAAAAAGCGTTGAATTCAAAAACGCCACTGCGACCATCTCAGGGCAAAGGGAAAGCTGGGTAGACCCTGCCATCCATCCAGCTGAAGAGAGCAAACCCAAAACACCTCAAGCGCAGGCACCCCCTTTCTGCCCCCCCTGACAGTCAAATTGTCATATTTTTACCCAAATGTTCAAACAGCCCAAAAAAGAAAAGTCCCAAATGATGTGGACCTGGCAACGTTGATAAAGGTGGAACCAGAGGAGTTCTGTTTGTTGTTCCTATACATGAGGTCACGCTGCAGGAACGTTTGAAGGCATAGTAGCATGGAAATAAGCAAAGCTTGGGGCATACAGGGAGAGGGAATCTATCAACATCTCAGCTCAGCCATCACATATTACCAGGACCCGGTGCTGAGGTCCCACATCCTCTGCCCCCCAACTCAGCAAAAGCTCCCTGGCATGTAAATCATTAATTTCAACCCCAAAGCCTGGAGGGGAGCCTGTAACATGGAGCAAGAGGACAATCACGGCTGACAGCACCTGAGGCTTGGCTGAGACACAGGGATGCTGCTCTAAGAGACATCTCCAGCAGCCGCCCCAGCAACGCCAGGTTGGACGCCGTGAGATGCGGTTTGCATGGAGTTATTGTTCCATGGGAAACTGGCTGTCTTCCTGCTCTTCATCTGTCAGCAGGATTTTCAGAGAATATGCTCCCAAATATGAAGTGAATGTGGCAGGCTGGGCTGGAGCCCTTTGCTAGAAAACCTGGACCTCAGAGTGTGTCCGGTTTAATCCCAGAGTCTGTGAGAATCAGTGTAAAGTAGCATATCAAGTGAACTTTTCACTCTGTGGCAGGAGGGATTACCACATCCCCTTTGTTTGTTGTGCACTGCGGAACCAAAAACACTTTAACCCTTTCTTGCAGCCCTGCGGCACTAAGTACCCATGAAAATTCCTAGGCAAACTGCAGCTGTTCCGCTCTCCGCTGGCTGGGGAGCGATGGGTACATATGGTTTTCCATGCTATCTCAGCTAGGGAAACAGGCCCTGCTTTAAAATGCATCGCCACAAACTCCTTGTGAAGGTTCTGCACGAGGAGGTGAAGGCAGCACCATCAGCCCCTGACCCGTGAGTAGCCCCGGCCTTGCAAAACCCTGTAGGAGGCTCCACTGGTTGCATCTACAAGTGAGTTTTGCAGCTACAAAGCAGCAGTTTGAGCCTTGCAGAACCATACTGCTCACCAGCCGGTCATCTTTTACAGCCCAGCATTAGCGCAGTCCCAAGGAGAAAAAATACACAAGAAAATCATGCCAAAATATTAAAGTGAGATCATTTCTATCAGAAAAAGTTCCCTGTGGGGAGGCAAATTCTGATGTGAAGCAAATCAGAAAAGTCGGTTTGCTTCTAAGTGAATGAAAACGTAAATGCTGCCCTCTGAAAAGCTTCTTTATTTCCGATAAGTCACCGGTTTCAGTCCTTCCTCCTCCTTCCTCCATTCTTTTCCATTTAAAATGTCTCACAATTTCAGCAGTGCTGTGCAAGCCACTGGGTGACAAAGTGTGGTGGTTTTTAATGTTCCTTTTCCTACTCAATATCTCTGTTTCAGCTGCAGAAAACAGAGGGGAAATAAAATGGGGAAAAGGCAGAGAAGAAAAACTCCAGGACATGAGTCACCTCATTGCCCTCAGCAACAAACTGGGATGAAAGAGGGAAAACTTCCCATTTCCAGTTTCAAAAGAAAACGCTTTGGAACGCAAAGTGAAAAGCTGAGTTTGAAACACGACTTTCCACCTCATCCTGCAATTTCCCACTGGAAACTGGAAGAAAAGCATTAAAAGAAAACCTTCCCGGTGGGGCACTTTTTCCTTTAGGAAGTTGAGTGGTGTCACCACTACAGCAGCTTCCCAGCAGTCTCAGACTCACTGTGTTGGTCTCATGATGCACTAATTTGCTCCTCAGGACGCAGTTTCAACTCTCTCCATCCTGCATTGTAACCATCACCTTCAGTCACCCCCCACCTTGAGCTCAACAGTGACATCCCCTCTTGCTCACAAGTCCTCCTTCCAACACCCTTCCCTGGAGATGCCCATGGCAAAGCAGCTGAGCAGCCCTTCACTCACCCACTAAAACAAAGATCTTGAAGGCCAGCTCATCTGTAAGTGTTAGAGGAGTTTTCTGGGGGCATTTTCAGTTACTTCATGTTTGCAGCACAAGACCACATCCTAACGTTTGCCTTCAGACCAGGCGTCTGGTCCAGCCCAGCACCCAAGCTTTCTAGATAGACGATGCGTATGTCTTGAAGTACAAAACACCTACACTGGACACCTGCTTCTCCATGGAGCTTATCTGGAGTTTAACAGCCTTTAAGGTTGCCTTAAGGCTTCCCGCCTCTGATAGGATGTGCCTAGGACCAGTAGGTACCAGGGCACCACCATCCAGGCAAGTGCCTGCAGGCAGATGCCTGCCCTCATATCTTCCCCACCACAACCTTGGTACAGCATATGTTGTCTTCACATAAGAATAATTCCATCCCTCAGTGGTTTCTACAGTCACCTACTCGCTTCCCAGATTTCCTGAGCCCACATTGGAATCCAAGACTCCTCCCCACACCTGAACACCCTGCCTAACCCAAGCTCCAGAGTAGGTGAGTCCTTCTTTTGAAGGACTCAGTGTGTGTTCATCTCCTGAATAGCAATGGTACAAAAGGGAATTGAGATCCCGATTCAGGCTGCGATGGTAAGGGAGCTGGTGAGGCAGCCCAAGGAAGACATGCAGCTGTGATCTTTGAGAGGTTTAAGCAAGGCTGATCTCACCCTGACATCTACTAACTGCTGATTCAAGGAGGTTCTGACCCTGCTTAGCGTCACCATCTGTTGTACATCTCTTTGCCCCAGCCCAGCACTGCTGACCAGACTCCAGAGGTTGACTTTCTCTCAGTGGGGAATGCAGATGCTGGCAGCTCAGCCACTTCCACTGAAGGCAGCTTTGCACTGAGATAATAGCAAGCTCAGATGTCTTCATGGGTCCTCATAGCTGATGCCTGCTCAGGCTGTGATGAAACTCCTAAGAAAGGGTTTGAGCCTCAGATGCTGATTCTGGAGAATCACTTCCGTGGTGTAGTTCTCAGTGGGGACCAGCATGCCTGATGCTCTCAACAAGGACTCAAGGAAGTGTGGCCTAAGAGAGAAATTACCTGACCCCACAGATTACAACATGAGCATGCTGACCTTGCAAAGGTGAGCCAGTATTTGGTCCACAGCACGTGAGGAGGGTGATGAGGCTATGATGGGCAGGCTGTGAGCACAAGTGTGAGTTTACCTGAGTGAGTTGCACATGAATGGGGAGGGGTGCAAGCATAGAACCATAGAATCATAGAATGGTTTGGGTTGGAAAGGACCTTAAGATCATCCAGTTCCAAGCCCCTGCCATGGGCAGGGACACCTCACACTAGACCATGATGCCCAAGGCTCTGTCCAACCTGGCCTTGGCCATGTGCAAGCCTGGTGTGGTATACATGGTAAAGAACATATGTGAGAGCATGCATCAGTGGGCTGCACACAAAGCATGTAAGGCCATGGGGACAGATGAGCAAAAAGTGCACAGACCCTCAATCATTTGTGTGAGTGCTGTGTCGGGCATTGCATATGCCTTAAGGATACAAGGGTGTGGGATGTGCCTGGAGGGACATGTGTCCAAGAGGGCTGTGATGGTGTGAGCTCATCAGGCAGGACATGAACTCACACGAGTGAGCTGTATGTATGGGAGCACACACGTGAGGGCAGGCTAGGGAGAGGAAGAGGATGCCGCACACAGATAGCGCTCGGAGACATTGTGGATTACTGCTGCTAATACCCCTGGTAAGAACAGAAGTCTGCTGGCTGGGAGCGGGAGCTGAAAGCTGAGCCCCTTGTTATGTTTCCCTGTTCCCGCCTGCACTAATCCCTTTGAGCCCCAGGAAAAAACTGCAGAGAAATCAAACGGGCTGTTCATGCCGCCCCAGCGTCCCAGGGATTAATTAATTTGGGATTTGTGGGGAGTCACAAGGTCACGCTCCCCCCACTGCCAGAGCTGGCTCGGCAAGGCAATGGCTCTGAGCATCCCATCGGGGCAATGCCCCATCACACCATGGGCTGGGGCAGGTCTTTTATATGGCTACCCTGGGAAGGCACTGGGCACTGGGCAGGGCTGCCAGGGCATGGAAAAGCACCAGCATGGGGTGGACTGACGGGCAAGAAGCATGTCCAGAGAGTGTCTCGGATGCCAGATTCCCAGATCCCCCTGTTAGTGGTTAGTAAATGATTCAGAAATTTGTTTTCAGGGAGCAATTGAGCTTACGATGTGGGTTTTCTGAGTGTTTGCCTAGGAAAGCTCATTCTCAGGAGAGCACGTTGGCGCAAATGCATTTCTAACTGTAATTGAATATTTGTGGTCATTTGTTTGGGCGGTATCTGCCCAGCATTTATAAGGAGAGTTCATTCATTCCCACCCAAAAGCACTTTGGGATCCAGGAGCAGAATTTGTCCCAGCTGTGTTGAGGATTATGATCAGATCTGGATGCTTTGCAGCCTCTTGGTATCAGGAAGGCACAGACATAAGGGCACTGAGCCCATGGCCATGAAGGGACCCTGAAGGAAGGAAAAGAAGGTGATTTCTACCACCTTCAAAGAGAACAGAGAAGCCTTGGACCTTACTCTGGTGCCAAGGCTGGAGGAGTCATTATCTCAGCCCTTCAACCATTAACACCCAAATGAAGAGCACAAAAGACTGTCATGAACAGGAGCCAAACCTGGTTCAGCATCCAGACCTGCTTCTCACCCCTTAAGGAATGGCTCTTTGCCACAGTAGCACTGAATCCCTGAAGCACAGATAGCTTTGAAGCTGTTCAAATCATATTGCAAGACCCTGACCTTTGCCAGCCTGCTCCAGTAAATTCCTCCTGAAGCTTTAGAGACCATGAAGTAAATGATCTTCCCCTGTCCCTGACTGGTGCCACCAGGATGAAGAGCTCTGCACAAACCTGGACCTTATTTCTCCAAACGAAGGTGTCCAGCCTTGCAATCATCCACCCTCTTGGCCTCCAGGTCTGTGCTTCCTGCTATCCCATCTCTGCTCCAAGCCTCCATGGAGCAGCTCAAAACTCATCACCAGCCAAGCACAGGCAGCATGAGGCTGGCTGCATGGACAGGGTGGCAGCTCCTTGCCCAGCTTCAAGGAGTTTAGTGTCAGAGGTGGCTCTGGTGGTGGTGGAAAGCCCTCATCAAACACAGTCACTGACTGTTGAGATCCTGATCCCTGACCTCCAGTCCTCTTCCAGCCTGGCAGCACCCCAGCCATGGTGGCAATCGACCATTCCTAGGGGTCTGAAGTGGCAAAGTATTCTGTTCTCCAAGGTGCCAGGCTCCCCATGCTGGACCAGACTTAGACCAGCATGGCCTTATGCCAGTAGTCCACACCTCTCATCATATTCAGCACTTTTCTAGTTCTTCTCCATCCTTTCTGAGACTGAAAAATCAGCACCATACACAGCAACAGTGGATTTTATGCAGGGCTGTAATACATCCCATTTATTGCACCATTTATTGCACCATTTATCAGTCTGGTCATTCAACCCCAAATCCATCCCTCCTGAGCTTGCCAGTCAGGTTCTAAGAATATGTTATATGAAGGGTCTTGTGCAGTACCTAAAGGCAAGGGATGAAGCTTGGAGTTGTAAGTCTGTTCCTCACTGCTCGGGACTCGACAAACCCAAGCTTACCAGTGCTGTACATTGAACGTGGCCAAATGCCTCCCGGAAGGATGACTGGGGGTCACATTTACAAGACAGGGTCTTTTCCCTTGGAAAGCAGCAGCACTGAAAGGGCCTTAGGCAGTTGTGGAAACAACATGAGCTGAGCATAAGCTCCCAGGACAAAAGGGAGCTTAGCTAGTAAACAGGCTTATGGGCTTTAGCAGAGGGGCAGTGAATGGAGGGGAAGCAGCCTATCTCCATGCATGGCAGGAGTAAGTCCATCATATGGGCACAGGTCTGTGGTCTGCACTTCAAAGCACTTGTTGACAACATGAAGGAAATGCAGGAGAGGAGCACAGGCATGATTCAAGGTCCAGAAAAGCTGCCTCCAACTGAAAGGGTTGTGGGAGAGATGCTCGAGGTGCAGCTTGACCTGCACCCCTGCAAGGAGGTTTTTGAGAGCAGATGGGTTTCAGTTGTGCAGATGGTGAAAGGCAGCAGACACACTCCCTGTGCAGAGGGGAAGCAATGAAATATGGGACCGAGTGACTTGGGGACCTGCTTCTCTGGACTCAAGGCTGGCCATCTGCCTTTCAAAGCCCTGTTCTGGGTTTGGCCATGGATCTGAGCTTGCTCCTTCAGCAAGGTCCTGCCAGAAGGGCAGCCCCTGTCCCTCCGTACCACACTCTGCTTTGCCCAGTGCATAGGAACAGGAAGCCCAGGAGGGTGTGCAAGACACACACTCATTTTTTTTAGGGCAGAGCCTTAGATAAAGAACAGGGCCAGGATTAACGCAGCTGCTGCCCCCAGGCCAACTTCTCTACAAGCTTGTCTGCGGGGGCAGAGGGGGGTGAAGCCCTCAAACCCGCCCCCCTTTGTTTGGCAACTGATCCAGAGGCTTGTCCCCCCCCAAAACCGTGCCCCCCCCCCCCCCCCGGTCCGGGCTGCTTGCATGTCTTCTCCAGCTCCTGCCTTTCAGACGAGCGTGTCTCTGACGGCTGGTTTTGGGTGTCTGGAAGCCCTCCTGGTATGGCAGGGGCTGGGGCTGGTATTCTGACCCTGCGGCATCTCCCCGGTACTTTTATCAGCCCAGCATGGCCTCGGGTTTCTCAGGGGCCAGCGCTGTCCATCAGGGTTTGCTAGGGAAGCAGTCGCTGGAGCAGAGGCACTGCTTGTGCTCAAGGGGCATCCATCCTCCAGGGCATACTTCCTCACCCCCATGGGACCCACAGCCCTTAGGGCACTGAGTATCATCACACTGGACCTCTTCCAGAGGCTAAGGATCACACCAGGCTGCTCCCATCATTTCCCTATGCACATCCTCTGCCCTGACCTGACCATCGCCTCTCCCAACCCCATGCAGGACCACTCAAGCAGCACAGGGATGCCTTTGCATCCAGCAAAATGGGGCTTTGAGAAAGAGATGCCAAGAAAAGGCCAAGTAACATCAAGAAACGACTGCTAGGCTGAGGGGACACAAAGGAAAATCGAGCTCACTCATCCCACCCTTTCATAGCCAGCAGGACATGATGTGGGTCAGCACTAACTACAGAAATTGACATTTCTGTGTCCTGGCTGTGCTTCAGATAGCTCCCAGCTGACAGACAGTAGATGCTGAATGAATCTGTCCTCCGTAGCTTTATCTGCTTGCTTTTCAGAGCCTTTAGTGCACTTGGCCTTCGCAAACACATCATGGTGGTGAGAGTCACCATTTAGTTACCAACTGTAGTAAAATACTTCCTTTAGCTGCATTTAAACCTGCCAGCATCTCTCCTTTGCAAAGCCTGCTTCTCCACCAATGACAGGCTCAGGCTGTGACTAAACAAGAGCTTTTAGTGATGAGGCTTGTCAGGAGGAAAGTTAAGAACACCTTTTTAAGAGACAATCCTTGATGTGCACACTGTAACTGCACTGGAGAGGCACCACTTCCACAGCAAAAGCTCATACTAACGTTCTCCCAGGCTAACATGCACATGCCTATTCCTTTGGTCTTTCATTGTAATACTGATAATTTGCTCAATGTAGAAGTCAGGTTCATCGACCTTTACTTTATTAGTTCATTCTTCCAAAAATTAGCATCATATTTATCAGCTTTAAGTCTTCCGGGACAGAAATTTAGGCACCAGGGCCCACTAAGCATCTGATGTGGTGAGTGTGGTATGCCCTGGTGACTGTTTCTGTCCAGTTTACCAGTTTGGTTTGCAGCTTCCCAGCTACACTCCTCAGCACCAGGCGGTTTCTCAGCTCTTTTCTCCTGGGAAGCAATGCTGCAAACTCCAGAGACAGGCAAGGGTTTCCCACACAGCTGCGCTCACCTCTTGCAGTGGTGGGCATAGGGCATCTCCCTGCCCAGCCTGCATCACTTGTGATGTGCTTAATACCTCTCCCTTGGGAAAGGAGCCCATCTCCTCCTTGGATCTACTCCAGGACCGGGTGCCATTCCCCAGGGCAGGGACTGGAAACCAGGTCCCTGCCTAGTGTCAGGGAGCAGGATAAACCTCAGCAATGGGAAAGGGTGTTTTCCAAGGACAGATTTCAGCATTTCCCCTGCAAGCAGCTCCAGAGGCTGTGTGTGCTTTGTATCCATCTGCCCTGATTACCCCATCCCACCCTGCAACCCCCTGCTTTTCACATCTGCTGGCTGTGATTTTTCAGGGTGGTAAAGCAAGAGCACATCCACGCATGTGCCTGGCCCTGCAGACAAGCCTGGCGATGCAAGGTGCATGTGTGAGCCATCATTCATAGATTTCATACCTCTCACTGATCCAAGCAGAGGGTTATCCCGGTAAAGCCCTGCTCACACCTCTCCATGGCTATTCCCAGAGGAGAAGCAGGTTTCTCCCATGCCAGGACCAGCGTTAGCCTGCAGAAAACCCTTCTTCTTCTTCTTCCCCACCGCAGGGGTTCAGCACTGGCCCACCAGCTCCCTGGGAGTAGGGCAGGTGAAGCCAAATACTTTTGCTAATCCCAGCTCCGAAGAGCTGCTCTCAGGTTACAGACGATGTGAATAGGATCTATGTTCCAGGGTGATCAGACTTCCTGGAATTTCTGCAGGACCAGTTATCTGTTCCTGTAACCATCTGCAGCTGAATGTGCTGGGATGGCCCAAGTCCAAAATGCCCCCATCTCTTCGGAGCCCGATCTAATGTCTTTGGGTGAAGCACGGCTGGCAGCAGGAAAACGACCCTGCAGCTTCACACATGGGTCTCCCTTACTGAACAGCCCAGAGCACCTCGGAAACATGATCTCAGCAGCCTTCAATGCCCTAGACGAGGAGAGACAAAGAGCCCCTCGGCCACCGGACATGCCGAATGTGACTCCGTAACTTAGATCCAACCACAACCTGACACTGCCCCTGCAGATTCATTTGGGGTTGACTCAGCTCTCCAGCATCACCAAGAGCCTGCAGCACTCCTGAAATGTCCCCGTGCTGTCCCTGTCCCTGGAGGAGCGTCTCAGATGAGGAATCCTCACGTTGCATCCTGCTTCTTTCCCAGTGGGTCTGATGCTTCTTTTTGGATGACATGAGGCCCCCAGGGCTGGGCTGGTGGTGGGATATTGTCCCTGGCTCAGGGCAAAGTGAACTGCAGTGAGCAAACAGCTCTGGTGATGTGAATCCAGCCAGTGCCTTTCCCTTCACACACCTTGCAGAAGATGCTGCAGGCTGGCACTGCAGCACAGACCACAGCGGTTTCATCCCCATCACCATGCTGGCTTTCTGGAAAGAGCCTCAGGGCCTGCAGGCATCACTGCAGGACTTGGGAGCCACACAGGTTGGCACATTTACTCTGTCCACAGGCTTCCTGCTGGAATCAGGCAGCTTTCAACCCTCTGAACACCTCCCTGTTCCACACCATCCATGGCATGTCAGCAGAGTTGAGCAGAGCTGCAGTCTGACACACTGCTGTGCTCACTGAAGATCAGCAGATGCAGTTCTCTGCTTGAGCAGCACTGTTGAACCCACATGAAGCAAGCTTCACACTGCATGTGTCCAAACTTGAGCCTAACCACAGCAGCTACCCAAGGGCAGGATGATGGAGCTGAGGTTCATCCCTGCTCCCCATTGCAGCCACTAACACTGGTTTGGTGGATAGCACGGCACTGCTGGCCACCATCGAGGAAGGAGCTGTGTGTCCCTTCTGCCATCAGTCACTTCCATGAGTGCCCCAGTGCTACTTCATTTCCAGGTCCCCTTATTTCATTCCCTTCCCAGCTTATAGCTGGCCCTTCAGAGTCTTGTCATTTCCTCCCTGCTTGCCTGTGAATTTGCCCTTCCCCTTTCCAGCTTGAGACACCACAGAGCAAATGTCCTCTTTATCCCATTTCCCACCATCCTGCAGCCCTGATGCTGCACTTCTCCAGCCTTTGGACATGCGTGGTGACATGTGTTCCTGCTGCCAGCTGTGCTTCACCCAAAGATGAGGGGGTTGGAACTAGGTGATCTTTAAGGTCTCTTCCAGCCATAACTATTTTGTGATCCATAGGGACACCCATGGATCAGCCTTAGTGGCTGCCTGACACCACATCAAGCTAACCAGCCTGTTCTTTCATGGCAAATGCTGCTCAGGGCTTTTTTCTGCACATCAACAGGCAGCACTTAACCAGGTGAAAAACAACAGAAGAGTCTGTGGAGGGAGCATTGCTTTGATCTGAGCTTCCTGCTCCTCAGCAGAGCATGTTCCTTGCCAGGCTTTGAAGGGGAGAAGGCACTTCTTGCGTGGGAGAAGCTGTGTCTGGCAATAGCAGCCTCAGCAGCATGAGACATAAATCTGACAGCAGAGCATCTTTAGCCAGATCACACCATCCTGTGAGGGCTCTGTCTGCTGCTCTGGGGACAAAATCCATGGAAGGAGCTGGAAACAGCTCATCCAGAGCATCCCAAGCAGAAAAGAGGGGATCCAGCTCCACTGGCAGCAAATGCAAATCCTGGTGCCACTCTAGACCCTCAGTCAGGGGAAGATGGACAGAGCCGCAGCATCCGAGCAGGGTTTCTAGGAGAGCTGCATCCTTCCCACTGCAATCCGGCTCCCGGGGAGCAGGCTGTGTCCTGAGGAATGTGGCTCTTGAACTGAACTCCAAAGGCTTTTTGCAAGCCTTTCAATCCCAAACACAGGGGCTGAAAAGGGGTGAGTGCCCCCGCGGAGGGGAGAGCGGTGGGGTTGGATTAGAGCCGGCACGAACGCCCCTCTCTCAGCAGCGGCGTCTGAGCAGCGCCGGGAGAGGTCAGGATTAGGGGAAATCCTTTCAGACCAAAGGGGAGTTAAGCAGCTCTCTCCTTGCACGCACAGAGGGGGCACCCCCGAATCTCTCCCCTGCAAAAGGCCGTGCTGGGGGCAGGAGGCAAGGGGCAGCCTTTGTCCCTTTGATTCAAAGCAGAGGGCAATTAGGTGATGGACTTAGAGCCCACGGGGCACAGCTCCCCACCTCCGCAGGGTTCTCTCCCTCTTTCTCTGCTTTCTTTCATCTGCCACCCCGGCTCCTAAATCCATCTGCACTAGGCCTTTAATTGAATTAGCCCAGCACCTTTCACTGAGAACAAGTTAAGACGATTTCAATACAGTGTGATTGCTTTTTACAGCCCTGGATAGGTTTGACAGCGACCACAGGCCTGAGTTGAACACAGGGCAGTTTATCCTAGGTGCCTCTGACACCTGAAGCACTGCAGGTGCTCTTAAAAACCGAGCCTACAGAGCCCTGCGACAGCCTCAAATCAGGGATTTCATTGAAAAAACACCAAAACAAAAAACATATGTATGGACTTTGTAAGAAGACAGAGCTTGAAACTCCATTCTCTACAGCATCCTTCTCCGTTCTCGTGGTGGCTCCCCACCCCTGTAGAGATGCAGGTACCACCCCCTGCCAGGTCTTCCCTTCCTTCCTCCTACTTTGATGCAGTCACATCAGATGCTCTGGAGGTGCCTCTGTTAACACTCCATGTTTTCAAATTAAATCAGTTTCCAGCAGGATGAGTTTCTCTGGATGGGTCCTTTCAGTCCCCAGGCACTTAAGGAAGGAATTTCTCTTGCACAGCACAAGGGAGGGAAGCCAAGGGCATATCAGCACTTGCCACATCTCCATCCTTATGTTTGCGTGCTGCCTGCCATGTGGGCTAAGCTCCCTTCTCTTACCCCTCAGCAGGGACTGTCCTGAGCAAATCAAGATGGATTTCAAACCAGCCAGACCCACACACTGCAACAACACAGAAGACTCCTGTTCTTCTGCCGGCTCGTGCTTGCAGGGTATGTTACAGAGGCGTTGGGATAGGTGTGTTAGCAATCCCTGCAGAGACAGCTGGTGAGGAGGAGGGCTGTGAACAGGGCTATCTGGATGGGTTTGCGTGCAGATCTGAGCTTCTCCAGCCCATCCACTCAAAGACAAGCCTGAGGAGACACCCTCTAAATCACAAACACCCCTACTCTGACCAGTGTGCTGCTCACAGGGGATTGATGCAGCTTTACCAAAGGGAGGATGCTATCAAACCAGTCTTACACTGCTTCCTCCTCCCTTTTTCCTATGTTCTTCGCCTGGCAGCATTTAATAGTAAATGCACCACATCCTGGGATGGATACAGGGTGCTCAGCCCATGCATGTGAGCAACCTGAGAGGCCATGAGCCCTGCAGGGGCAGAGGAAGCCACTCCAAATGGCTCATGAGGAGCGATCTAGTCCTAGCCCTAGAGATTTCTCCCCCAGCACTGCTTGCACCCATCCGATGAGCTGCTTACATGGAAGGACCAAGGATATCTTCAATAAGAGGAGAGCAAGGAACAGGATCAAGACAGAACTGTGCAACTGATCATCCCTCTCACACGAGGAGAACACCACTTTCTTTATCCCAGCCCAGAGTTTCTGTTATGAAAATCTTTCACCTCTGCTCAGCTGTGTGGTCCTGCACCCAATGCTCTGTCTCCCTGTATCCCGAGTGCCAGAAGGTGCATGGCTCAAATAGGATTTGGAGGCATCTGCAAGTCTTACTGTGCAGATGCTGCAATGGAGTCATTTGTACTTAAGGATGGACAAGGCCCCCTCACAGCCCTTCCTTTTCTCTTAGTGCAGCTATGTGAAAGCCAAGAGCAAGCAGACCTTGGAGGAAATGAGGAAGACATGGCAATTTCAAGGGATTTCACTCTCATCCTTCTGAAGCATCGTCCCCAGATTTCCAGAGTCTCTCCTGCCACCCAGGAGAGAGCAGTGGCACCTCACCCTCCTCCTCCCATCTCCTTGGCCAGGGAGGTGGTGGGTTTGGCTGGAGACTGAAGGCAGACAGTAGGAATGCTGGAGTGCAGGAGAGGCAGCAGACAGGCTTTCCCATATGAGAAACCAGCATTTGCAAGGATGGAAGCGTGGCTGATGCACCTGAAAAGCCAATCAGAACTAGAACAGCCTGCCAGATATGACTGCCACGGTATAAACTGGAAGGCAACGAAACAGGCTGAACCCATTATTGCTGTGCTTGACAGAGGAGCTTATAAGATCTATAAGGGCTTCATTTCATATAAAGATGTAGTTTCACATCCTGTCCCCCTCTGTGTGTTCACTGCTGGGGAACCTCACCTGTGTGAAGCAGGGCACTGCATAGGTTCAACGTTCTTTCTGTACTGGAGAGACCAGGAAGGTTTGTGTCTCCTGATGCTCCCACAGCACTTTTTCCAATCCCCACAGTGTCACAGAAAATATCCAAGCCTCATTTATTTTGGCTCTGGAAATGCACTTACAGTCAATGCAGGGCAAAAAGTGTTATTACCTATAAACTGGTCTAGAATCCCCTAAGGAACAAATGACAAACTCAAGAACTGAGCTAAGCTATAGGGCACTCCTGTCTAATACCGTAGCTCCAGCCATTTTCCCTCTCCTGCTATCTTTCATCTAATGCACACCTTGGAATTGCACTGAGTAATTACAGATGTTCCATGTAGAACTGCAGGTTCTTTAGCCGCTGGGCTGGTGATTTGCAAGGCAGCGTGTGCACAGCGGAGATACCTGCGCAGAAGCAATTTGCAAATCATTTTACACGATGAGTTATAGAAACGAACAGAAATGTAGGTCAGACAGGCCCTCTGGAGGTCTTATCCAGCCCCACGCTCCACACAGGGCTCCGTTTGACTTTAGATTTGATTTCTCAGGGCCTTGTCTAGTTAAGTGCTTGAAAATCTCAGAGGATGGAGAGGTTTCTTGGCTATGGCCTCTTGGGGCTGCTGTTCCAGTGCTTGACCACTTATAGGATGAAGAAAATTTAACCTATGTCAGATTTTCCCTTGGTGCAATGTGTTCCCATTGCCACTGTCCTTTGTGCGCCTGAGCTGGCTTTTTCTTCTGTACAGTTGCCTGTAGGTAGTGGCACGGGCAGTCAGATCCCCATCAGGCTCCTCTTCTCCATGTCCAGCAAGCCAGGTTCTTTCCACTTCTGCTCGGACATCGCATCTTCCAGTGCCTAGTTACCTCTGTGGCACTCAGATGGACTCACTCCAGTTTGCAGACACCTTTCTTCTGTAAAGGAGCCCAAAACAGGGGACAGGGTCTCAATTTGTGCCTCCCAGCTGCCTGCTGCATGAGAATAATCCATCCATGATGCCAGGATCTGTTTGCTCTGAATGACAAAAGGGGGTCCTCAAGGGGGACAGGAGCTGGGAGCCAGAGACATGCACAGCCAGGAAGAGAATTTTACAGAGGCTGAGCAAGAAAGGACAGAGCCTGCGGGAGGAGGAGGAGGTTTTGCAGGGAGGAAGAGCCTGTGTGGTGCAAAGAGGGATGCCTTGTGATGCATGGGCAGCCACTGGACACCTCTGCCTTCCCACAGATGCTAGGGACAGGGTGATATGAGGCACTGAAATACTTTTGTGCCATGCCAGGGTGTTGTGGAGGGGGGACCCCAAAGAGACCAGAGCTGACCAGGGCTAAGGCTCCACAAATAACCTCAGAAACCAACAAGGTGACCAAAATGTGCCGTGTCCTTGCAGATAAACACATAATCCACTCAGGTTACACTGGGGAAAACCACAAACCACGAGCAGACAGGAGAGGAGAGAGACAACAAGCCAAAGGGAGAAAGGAAAACCCACCAGGAGAGGCAAAAGCACACCAGTAAATCACAGAGGCTGCTGCTCTCCTCCTAACCCTCCCCTTGTCCTGCCTGCCTGGGAAGTGTCATCCTTTCCAAGGAGGAGCTCAGGACCTGGGAGTGTGAAGCTCAGGCAGGAGCCCCAAGAATCTACATCTCTGTCAAGCATCTCTGCAGAGGTACATGAAGAAGTACATGGAGGTTACTGCTGGGTACCCAGGGCAACAGGCTCTGCAGCTCCAAGAAACCAAAGGTCTTGGAAATGCTTCGGAAATAGCCATATTGGAGGAGAGGATCAGTTCCCACTGCAAAGCCCAGTTCCCACAGAAAGGATCAAGGGAGGATGCCATGAGCAGGGCTGAGTAGAGACAACCCCTCTTATCCAGGGAAAACTTTTCAGAGAGCATTGGACTGAAGATGTGCAGATGGTCTGGAGTAAGCAAACTGCAGGCATTTCCTCCTTTCCTGCCAGCACCTCCTGACCAGCCCCGGGCTGGTCTGCCGGAGCCGATTCGCAGATGAGGAATGCAGTGGGAGTAGAAGCTCCTTTGAACATCCCAGCCACGGCACGGCCAGTGGGAACGCGTAGCCGGAGAGGCCGAGCTGGGACATAGCCACTGCTATGAGATCTGCCATGAAATCGGTTCCCGGGAATGTTCTGCCAACCAGCTATGGCTTTCCCGTCAGGGGTAAACATCCACCAAAACAAAAGAGGATTTTGCTTTTCTTTTGGAGTTGTGGAAGGAAACGCAATCCAAAGAATGCCTTCACCCTTTGCGCTCCTGCCCCTGCCCTCCAAGGCCTGAGTGAGCTTCAGTGGGTGTTTGTAGGGTGGATATTGGGTGTTGCTCATTGGAGGAGAGCCCTTCCCAAGAAAAGAGGAGCCTCTGGCACAGAAGAACCCACCAGTGCTGTTGCCAACCCCTTGCCTTAGGGTTCCCTTAGCTCTTTCCATGATGCAGAGGTCTCCAGGCTGCCAGTACATTGCATGACCCTAACAGCAACACCTAGGTGAGACCTGTCACAGTTCCCCCATTCAAATGCTATGTCCCATGTGCTCCAGACAACGCCAGGACATTCCCCATCCCACGTCAATGAGTGGAGTAAGTGATGCTCTCTGGGACCCAGCACCAGGGCTGCCCAGAATCAGTTGCTCTGCAGTGGTAACAGGTATACAAAAAAACCCCTGGAATACACCATATATTCCCCAGCCATCAGCCCAACATCCCTCCTGCTGAACGCATGACCTCCTTGCATTACCAGCTTTCTGTAGAGACCACACATAATGCCCGTGGATAAATCTCCCCTCTCCGGTTTCCGTTTCCATGAGGCCAAACTGCTGGCTCACACCTTCCCCTGCTCTTCACGGGGCATCATGCCCCGAGCGAGAAAAACCACCTGCTGCTTCGCTTCCCCCCCGAGACACACACAAGGGACCACAAGGCTCCAGCCCCCCCACGTGTCCCTGCAGCCTGGGCAATGCTTAACAAGCACCACCAGTCCCAGGCTGAAGGATACTGTGAGCAGCAGCATGGGGAGGATGCTCGCTACAGCAGAGGCATTTTTGGTCTGCCCATGGGGGAGACAGACACAGTGCTGCTTTGCCCAGCATGTCCATAAGTGAGGACTCCTTTCCCTTTACCTGAAGGCTTACGTGACCCCTATCTGTGGGGCAGGAGATGGGACCACGCAGACAGGACCACTTCAGGTGGGTTGGAACCCTGTGGGACAAAGATACCAATGGGAAAGGAAAGGGGATGTGGAAGGATGTCAGGTTTGGGATGGTGGGCTGGATGAACCTGGTCACGTAACTGGGAATAGGGGGAGAGTTCTGTGGGTGCACTGGGAGCTTGAAGAAGGAGGCAGCGGGAGTGCAGGGCTGCCTGTCCCCGGTTCACAGGAGGGCAGGCTGTCCCTAATCACACAGGCGCAGTGCAGGATGACACTGGAATGTCTCCTGAAAGGAGACAAAGGACATGGGGCCTGGGAGAGCCCAGCTTCCTTTATTCACCACTGGCCTTAGCCGAGCTGCTCAGAAAGAGATGCGACATGCCTTCAAATAACCAGGCTGAGCATCTCTGATGACTAATTCCTGCCCAGAGGGGCTGCAGAGGCCATAAGTCAGCTCTGTATTGATAGCAGGGCAGAAGCCAGGTTGTGTGAGGGGCTAACAAGGGCTAACAAAACACCACGCTCCCCCGGCCTGAGGAGATCCTGTTCCTACAAGGAGTGAATATTTCCCGTGCTCCAGCCATTCCCCACCTCCCTCCTTCCTGAGGGGCTGGATGGGTCTTGCTGTCCCTGCAAGCTCCTACCTGCTGCACTGGACGGATGTGGCTTCCCACACCCGACATCACTGACAGCATCCTCAGCAGTGGAGCAGTTGGGGAAGGATGTGGAAAGAAACCTTGAGGCAAGGGAGCTCCTTTAATGCTCATCCCCCTGCTTGCCCCATCCATCCCATGGCAGAGGGATGCATCCCTTGGAGGCTCCTGGCACACTGTCCTGGAGGGCTGGGAAAGCCTCTGCTCACACATGCTGCCTGGAGCAGACTCTCAGCTCACTTCCACCTGTTTCTGATAAGCTCGCTAATCCATCCCCATAATGATTCTTTATTAATGGATGCTGCTGTCTTCATTACATGCCTTAATTAGTGTTTTGTGAGCAAATTCAAGGGGATAAGAAGCGTGTCACATTTTCCAATGGGGGGTTCGCACACGGCTACCAAAATAACTTTGTCTGTGAAGCCGGAGTTCCTGTTTCACCCTGCCCATGAGCCATCGTTGCAGGAGCTGTTTCTGCCTAATCCGGCAGGCAGGCTGGACAAGCTGAGCTGCTGCCCGGCCTCCCCTCCCTTCCTCCCTGGCTGGGCTCACTGAGCTCCCACAAGCCAAGATGAGTTTCAGTCATGCATAGACTTGAAGAGAGATTTGTCACCGGGAATCATAAAACCTTGGAAAAGCCCAGACTGATGCTGCCCTGCTTGCCAGGCTGCTCTCTGCGCTAGACATCATGCTGTCTGTCTGGGGATAGAGGGCAATTGGGGCTGCTGTGGTCCCTTCAGACTGATGCTGCTCCAGCTTAAAGTATGAGGATGCTCCCTAAGATACCCCCAGAGTCCTGGAGGAAATGACAAGTTCTCATCAGAGTCTGCTTTCTTCTGGCCCAGGGGTGTGAGTAACCTGGGACGGCTTTGGCACAAGAGGACCCACGGAGCTGCATCCACTGTGCCAGCCATCACCAGCCTTCCTGGGCAGAGAGAGACTGGCAGGAGCTGGTCTCATGCTGCTGGGACGGGACCTGGCACAGCAGCCATCAGTATCACCTGGAAGGGAGAGAAGCCAAAGCAGTTTGCTATTGTGATCAGCTCCCTGGGCAGGAGATGTCCTCCCCTGGCACAGGATGCTCCATACTCGACATCCTCCTGAAGCACAGTCCCTGGCGCCTATGGATCCTTAGGGACTAGCTCCTGCTCCTCATACAGGTGAGAGCACAAGCAGGGACATGGCAGAGGTGCCCCCATCATTCTGACCCCTTCCATGGGGCCAGCACCATCCCAGCACAGCACATCTGCAGACCCATCACTTCATATAGTCTGATGCAGGTCTGCAAACCCTCTTTATCTCCATCCCCATGGATGCCCTGACACCAGGTGTTGGTGTCAGACATTTCCTAGACTCTAATTTCATTTTGTCCATATGCTGTTTGCAGTAACCTCCCAAGGCTCTTTCTGGCTTGTGCATGATCCAAGGATCCTTATGCCAGAACAAGGGAAAGGATCCCAGCACCCAAGGAAGCTCTTCTGCATGAAGCAAGCAGAGGCGCTAGGTCCCAGACTGTGCCAGCCCTGAACTGGGATCATCTCCCCAGGTATTGCAGTTGTTACCCCTGCATTAACCACTTGACATCCCTGCCAACACATTTCAGTTCCCATTAGGACTTTTCTCACTTTCCCTGAGAGTGAAATGAACCAAAACTTGCCCCTTCGTCATGGCTCCGAGGAGAATTTAATTCCAAGGTTCAAAGCTTTCCCCATCCCTTCCCAGATAAAAGGGTGATCAGCAAAAGGGGATGAGCTGGTTAATAAAAGACGAAGAAGAAAGCAGGACAGAAGGGCTGTGCCTATAGAGCACAGCCCAGCAGGGGAGAAGCAGCTTTTCTTGCGCCTTTCCCCGGTTAATAATTACAAGCCAGGCCCGCCAGTTCCAACCCGCTGCTCCGCAAGAAAAGGCAATTAATTTAAGACTAATAGGATTTTACATTCAAAACAATCCCAAGCGGGTTTGTGTGGCGGGCTCTGAATGCGCCGGAGAGCCGGCCAGCAGCAGGCGGGAGGGAGGCTGGATTTGGCAGAGCGGATGGAGGAATTAAGGGTGAGGAGATGAAATCTCGTCTCCTGCAGCCGCTGGGCCGGTGATGGCAGCTCCTCATTCACCGGGCAGCTCGACAGGGAGCTCTCCTCCATGGGCTGCACACAAAGAGGAGCCGCCAGCCCGTGCCCAGACCACCTCTGATGATGGGGCCAAGGCACTCCAAAGCCCATCCCCACCAGAGACAGCCCTGTGCTGTCCCATGGACCATGACCATTCCCTGGCTTCTCAGTACGGGCCCTCCAGGATATGTAAGCTGGATGCCACAGCCATCCTCCCTCTGTCCTGACATCGTCCTGGGGAGGTTCAAGGTGGGTTTGGGGCTCTCCAGGGACCTTCAAGTCAGCCACAACAGCAGAGATGCTCCAAGCCTCTTTAGGCACCTTGTGGCTGGGTTTTCACCTCCCATCCCAGATGGGCTGGTTTCCTCCCAGTCCCTGGAGGAGTCCCCAGCAGCACCCAGCCAGGCTGAGCTCAGAAAAAGGGATCAATGCCAGCTCATGTCCTAGGAGAAAGCTGGGACTCATCTGTCATGGGAGTTGGATGCTGATGGTGGGGAAGGGACAGGCCCTGCCCCAATCCATTCCTTGGCATCCGAAGCTCTGCGACTCACCAGCATCTGCTGGGAGATGCTGGAGCAGGAATCCACATGAAGCCACCCAGCACCAGCAGTGTGCTTAGAAACAAGCAAGGAAAACAACAGAGTGCTGCGCTATGGGCTGCACTGACAGGGATCTGCAGCCTTGCTGACCACAGCCATGAGTCTTGAGCCCATGGTCCCTCTTTTCTCACACTGTAGTCCTGCATGGTCTGGGATTTACCACTGCTGAAAGGAAAGATTCCCCTAAGACTGTCTCAAACTGCCTCTCCTGGAGTACTTTAGCATGAAGGCATCTCTTCATTTTACTCCAGAGCAGTTGGAGATGTGGGCTCAGCCTCACAGCAGGGCTTAGGTGTTGCAACACACCCAAACACCCTTGTGAACCTGGGTTTTAGCATCTGGTGTCATTAGATCCATTCCTTGCTGTGTCTGCAGGGACACAGGGATCATCCTTCAGTGCCATTAGCTGTCACCAGTGAATCTTCAGTGCCACCAGCCATCATGGGAGCATTTGCTTCTCCCAGTGCATGTGCAAGGCAGCAAAAGGGAAGGAACATTTTATGAAGGTCTCCATGTGAGTCCATGGGATTGGTGTTAAACCCTCTCTCAAGGTCTTGTGGAGCTCAGCCTCATGAATAAGGACTGTTGGGCTATGGAGAACCACTTGTGTTGAACGGCAGCGACCCGGCTTTTGCCAGCTCCCCGAGGAAGCACAGCCCAGATTGGGGTCTGAGGTCGCGTCTCGTATCCAGCTCCATCCATCTCCAAGGCAGGACAGATGGAAAAGATGGCCCTTGGCCAGGCATGGGAAACATTCGAGAGGGTGATGAAGAGGAGCTTCCCAGAACCAGACTGCTTCTCCACAGAGCTTTCCACACCCACAGGCACCAAGCCTGTTCCTAACCTGGGTCATGCAGTGCATTGCTCTGGGCCTTATTTTGAGAGATCATTTTAACCAAATTTCCCACTTTCTCTAGCAAAACAAACCCCAAACACCAGCCTGGGGACCACTCCAGCCTCAGCTATGAGAGCTGGCAGAGTTGTGAAGCACTCAACGCGGAGTCTTTCGTTATGGGACACACTGAGCAACCTACATGTAATGGGTGAAGTTTCTTCAGGAAAACAGGAGGAATTTATGGACCTGGCCACAGGCTGGGGAAAAGCTCCTATTAAATGTCTTTGTCACTAGCCACAGGAAGGACATGACCCATGGTACTGCCCTCACAGGCCAAAGATGCTCATGAAGCAGGGGGCTGGTCCTACATTGCAATCCCACATGATTGAGATGAAAAGCCAGGGATGTTCATTCAGTTGCTGCCATTAAATAAGTTACAACTGGACACACTTAGGAAGGAGATGCAGGCACGGAGAAGGGTGAGACCCCAAACATACAAGATTGTGACTATGGAGAGGGGAAGATGAAGGTGGGCTGGTGTTTTAGCCCGCTGCAAAATGTTGCTTGTCCATGCAAAGCTAATAAAGGAAGCTGTCAGGTGGAAGCAGGACAGCAGATAAGGAGGTGCAGTGGAGGGGGAATGGAGGGAGATACCAGGTGCCTGAAGAAACAGCCATTGTCAAGGGTCCTCAAAATCTTGCTGCATCCCCTTATGTGAAAGCATCAGTAGGAGGAGGAAAAGCCAGTGGCTTGTAATACAGCCAAAAAGTCCCCCCCAAAAAATGGTGTTTCTAGCATAGGAAGGGAAATATAGTCTCTTTTTTTGCTGCAGGTCTTGATGAAGAGGGAGTGTCATCATTCTACTAATCCAATGTCAATAGCCACACAAGGGACCTCTGGCTTGGTTAGATGTCAATGGGACAACCAGCTGCTTCTCCTCCATAGGAGGAGTGAAGCTTTGTCCTGTCTGGACATTGTGATAAGAGAGATAGCACTCAAAGCCAAGCTCTACTCAAACCACAGTCTGCAGAGGGTGGTGATCCCATGCAAGTTTGGGACTGGACATGAAGGAAGCCTGAGGAAAACACAGATGCGACGTTTATGGGAGCAGGAACAGGACCTCACACCTCTGGTGCAAAGACAAGCCAAAGCATTATTAGAAAGCATCACCCAGCACAGAACAGCAGGAACTCTTTCTAGCTGCGGCTTATGCCACTGTGGGGAAAACTAAAAGCTATCAAGAAAGGCAGAAAGAAAACACATGGTTGTTCCAAGAGCAAAAGCAGCAAGAGGCACATGGCTGGCGGAGGAGAAGCCTGTTGAGACGTGACGCAGAGCTCTGCTGCTGACATGGGGTCAGCCCAGCTCAGAAGAAGCCCGTTCTCCTGGGTCAATAATGTAGATTGGGTTTGGGATGCTCAGAGGACCAGTGACAAATGCTGGCCACCAGCCATTCAAATAAACAGTAGGCAGCCAGTTGGCCAGTGGCCACTCAAATAACCAGCCCCAAGCTAAAAGAATACAGTAAGCTAGTAAATTTAGTAACCTAAAGAGAAACATTCCTCTACCAACCAGCATGCAAATAAGCCAGAAGGGGATATAGAGCTGACACAGTCCCCTGTTCGGCTTTTGATATTCGATGGCCCTTGTCCAACTGGCTGCCAGTTAGTTATTTGCATTGGAACAGGAAACAAATTTTTCTCCTATTTATACTGCTTACCTCAGGAATAAACTAATTACTGTTATAAAATCCCATTCCCACAGTGTCCAGCACACATCTGTAACCCCTGGAAGGGACAAATGCGCACAACTTGCCAGCTGGATTGTCCCATCGAAATGGCCAAATCCCAACTTGCTTTTTTGTTGGATGATGAAGCAAAGCCTTTGCTGCAAATCCCCCCCATTGCATCAGCTGTTTACCTTGCTCGTAAACAGATCACTGCTACAAAATGCTCTTCCAAAACTGCCCAGCACACGACAAGATAGCTTGGGGATGGGGAAGAGGAGCAGGGAGCAGTCTGCTGGTGTCTTGGTTCCAGCAGCCAAGGACAAGGCCAGCTGGTTGCTCCGAGCATCCAGGCTGGGAAGCAGCTGGGATGGATGGTCTGGTCTTGCCAAGGCCCAGACATGCCACTAGATGGAGTTCGGCAGTGAGACGTCCCCTCCGCATCCTGGTCCGGCAGCTGAGATGGTCTCCAATGGAGATGGTCTCTGGCTGTGCTGGCGGAAGGGGATTTCTGAGGTCCAGCACTGGTGAAGGGCTCCAAGTCCCACCACAGTGGAAACCATCCCATCCTCATGCTTGCGTACAAAAGTCTCTGCCACACGCTCTTGGCAGAGAGGCTCCCCAGTGCCCAGCACCTTTCCTAGTGTGGAAATCCCACCCAGTACCTTCTCATCAGCTTAAACACAAGAGAAAGCTCCAACATCGAGCACTGCCTTGTGTGTATGAAGGCACCCAACAGCCATGGCGGTGCCCAGAAGCCCTGGTCAGGATGGAGCACGGGCACTGCAGTCTGGTCAACAATCAGTGCTCATTTTGTCAGATTTTCTGTTTTCTTCTGGACCCATCTGCTGGAGTCCAGGGATTAGCAAAGAAAAGATGTATTCTTCATCTTCTTCCCTATCTGTAAAGACTTTCTTGCAGCATGCTGCTTGCAGATGGCATCTAAGGAGCATGCAGAGTGTATGCATTCTCTGTGTAAGCTTGTGAAACAGGCTTAGAGGAACAGACTAGCAGAGATGAGGTGAGAAGATGAGAAGGAAGGACTGGGGTACAAGGAACACAGCACTAGCTGGATACTGCATCCACAGGCTTGTCTGCTGGGAAGCGGATGGAGCAACAAAGATGGTCCTGCTTTGGGCTCTCCTGGTTACCAAGAGCTGGTGCTCTCCCCACCTTTGAAATTCAAGTACTTTGGCTTGCGACTTTGTCCCCAGTGTGGCCAGGCAGAAGTGCGTTTGCATCTTCATATATGGCAACAAGGATGGGGACAAGCATGATTTTATCCAAAATACGCATGGCTGCAGATGACACGATGACATCTTGTGTGTGAGAGAGGGTGGAATAGTCCCTGCACACGTTTAGAAACAGGTTTCTAGTCACACATCATAGAGATGCTAGGAGAAGCCACATCGAGATTGATCACACCATCATGCCGAGGAGTCTTTTCACATCAGTGTACACCTGCCCTCCTGCTCTCATCGCCCAGTGCATTAGCAAGGAAGAATCAAGCTCATCCAGTTTGGATGAAGCACCAGTTGTGACCCAGACCAGTGAGCCCGGTCTGGATGAACCGCCTGCGCTCTGTGACTCTGTCAGAGCAATCCACAGTCATTCCAGGAAGGTGGCCTGGCACCAGACCTCACTGGGGACATCAGATCCAGGAGAAGGCTTGGGCAATGTATTTCTGAACATTTATTACTGCAGGTTGAGGCTTCACCTCAGGGGGTTCAGGACCCATGGAGGATCCTGGAGACCAGCTCTAAGTGTTAGGGGCCTGGGTGAGAAGAGGAGATGCTACAGGGATGCAGCTCATCACCCAGTCCTTGCTGGAGGTCCCATGGTGGTTGTTGCCCACTAAAGCCCAGCCCCTATGCAGGGAGAGGCTCTAAGGGCAGAGTTTTGGGGGGGCTTGGAGTGAGTGCCCCGCTTTTCCAATCTGTGTTTATATTGGTTAGCCCCCAGGGAGAAAGCGATATCTTTAACATTGCTGGGACTTGGTACAAGGGCCACATATGCCCCTAGCACCAGCCCAAGCCATTCCTGCATGGGATAGCTCAGGCAAAGAGCATTATTACCTAGGAATCATGGAATCACAGGATGGTTTAGGTTGGAAGGGACCTTAAGGCTCATCCAGTTCCAACCCCCTGCCATGGTCAGGGACACCCTCCACTAGAGCAGGTTGCTCCAAGCCTCATCCAACCTGGCCTGGTGTGTGTGTGATCTGGGCCATTCCCACTCATGATCCCAGCCTTGTGTCATACCTTCCCCATCCACACGCTGATGCAAAGCTGCTGCTACACAAGTGTGTGACCTTCACTTCAGGCTCAGCCTACCCCAGCAGCAGCACCATCACCAGTCCCCCATTTCCAGTTCCTGTCATTTGCTTTATTGGCCAAGTGTCCACATCTCCTCACACATATCAGGAGGCAAGTCACTACCACGTGGAGCAGGCAGAGCCTGGGACAGAGAGGCACTCAGAGCGGATTAGATTTGAGATTGGGTTAATTGCGCCTTTCCATCATTTATTTAGCTTGGGATAGGTCCAAAACATATGAATGAAATCCCCCCATGCACGCTACGCTGCTGACAAGCGGATATTGCATCTGGTTTGAATATGGCAAGTGGCTGCAGAGGCAGAGACGGTGTGGAACTGCTTGAAATACAACACACGCCTCCTCACGCTCCCAGCCCCCATGGACCATGTGCCCTGCAGTTACGTTATGCTGCAAGACCCCACCCAGCATCCCCAAACGTTTGCTACCACCTCCACACGCCATCATCTCAGGCCATTGTCACCCTGACCCATGCCACTGCAGTTCATACCTCTGGCCAAACAGCAGAAGATGGAGGAGGAGGAGGACAGCCCTTTGGACCAGCACCGGGTAACGTCCATGGGGTGAGCTGTGACGGCCAGGATGGCTGTGGATGACACAGATGAAATGGCGACATTCCCTGGCATCAGGAAAGGGTGGGAGGGGAGATGCAGAGGGAAAAGAAAGCAGGGTGGATGCCAAAGGCTTGTTTCTCTAACCCTCCCCAAAAACCACCCCTGTCAGCCCGTGAGCAGGGGTGTGTGATCACTGCGGGGGCTGCAGCACACTGGACAGCAAAGGACTAGGGCTGAGCTGTCTCCAGGGCACTGACGTTGGGCCAGGGGGTGGTTGGAGCCAATGCCAGGAGAATTTCAGCAGAGGAAAGTAACCTTTGGTCTATCATCTCTGGCTGCAGGGCACGAGCAGCACCAGAGAGCAGGGGATGCCCTTATTGCCTCTGTATTCACACCCTGACTTGCACCTAGCACAGGTCAGGGACTTTGCAGGGGCTTCAGTGGAGCAAAAGATGCACCAGGGCTCTGCAACATTGCATGAAGATGTGTAAGACTGCACAAGCTGCTTGCATAGGGCCCTATGGGCCACGGTGCCATGCAGCTCCTGGAGGTGTAGGGAAGGATGCTCAGTGAAGGGGCACATACTGGAGAAGATACAGGCTGGGAAACCATTTTTCCACAGGGTGAACTTACCCAGGAAATAAAAAAGGGGTCTGATGTTAAGTCGGGGCAGAACATAGGGGTTTGGCAAAACAGCTTTTGCTCATAGATGACCCAAATGTCAAGGAATAACCCAAAAAGCAAGACCAAACCCCAGCACTCTCCTTGCAGTGCTTCTGTTTCTTGATGGTAAGGAGGAAGATGGGAAAACACTGGCCGATGTGAAGGTGCTCCACATACGTTCTCATTTCAGTCTATCTTGCAAGGAAACATGCCCCCAAGGTGCAGTGAGTGGTCACTTTGTTGGTCCCTGCAGTAGCACCGTGCCCAGAGGACCAGGGTGGAAGCAAGGTCCAGCCATGGAGATGATGGATGTGCACCAGTTTCCATCCTGGCATTGATGCTGTCACATGCCCCATGGGTCAGTCCCTGCCCCAAAGCTTAGCTGCCTCCTCTCACATCAAGCACCTATGGAAGAGGGAGATGGGGAAGCCAGGAGCTTTCCACCCTGGTGGTGCACTGTCCTCAGCCACTGCCTGTAGGGCAAAGGGATATCCCTGGTGCCACCAGCACCCAGTGGTAGGTTTGATCCAGCTCCAACCATGGCACAGAGGAATGTCGATGTCTAGCCCAGAAGAGCCTCATAGGACCCTTCCTCCTCCTCACAGGACGGCGGAGACCTGATTGCAGAGGTGTTGAGCACCCTTCCATTCCCAGCGGCCCTCAAGGCTGTCACGATCACTCAGCGCCTCTCAGGATCTGGCCTTTTCTCCCCTGTTCTTTTATGAAGACGTTGTTTTACAGCTTGTTAATTTGTACTTTTTCAAGCTTTTAACAGGGAGCAGGGGCCAAGTCCCTTGGCAGTCCACTGGCCGTGAGAAATCCCATTTGGTATCATATAAATTATTGCAGATATTACTAATATTGCATCTATTGTGTAAATACTGACTAAATGTTTGAAAAACACAAATAAATACGAGCTGAGCTGATGGCTGGAGCAGCTGCCTATGAGCCATTCTGGGCCCCCGGGGGAAAGAATCCACATTTTAAACTAATGTGTAAATATGTAACCTGCCTCCATCCCCCGCCACATCGGCGTGAGCAGTCCTTGGAAGCGGCCCAGTCCCTCAGCTGCACGGCTGTGATTTAACAACAGCTATAAATACATCTCATCCGCCGGGCAACTGCGCAAACAAGGGCTCACCTGGCAGTAAGGGGTCACCCAAGAGTCTCCCACGTAAGACGGCTGTGCACGGGGGGGGCTGCAGGGTCATGCGGGATGCTCAGGGTTGCCCGGTCCTTAAAGACTCCTGCCCAGTCCTTAAAGCCTCCCTTGGGCCCTGGACTGTGTCAGCCCAGCCTAGCAGACCTCAGTGTTGCCTGCCACAGCCAGGTATGAGCTAATGGGCCACCATCAACTGATGGGCCATCAGGACCAACAGGGATGCTGCCTCCAAGTGAGTTTCTCTTCTTGGGCCAAGTGCCTCCTCTCACTTGCAAGCTCTTTCCCCCATTGCCCCTTGTTGCAAGGAAGCCACAGGGTCCTCCAAAGTCGCAGTCCCATGTCACTATGTGAAGCTCCGGAGCAACATGCTCCTTGCCAGAGGGCAGAAGGAGCAGCCAAGGATCTTGTCTCCTCATCCCACTGCCTCCCAGCCTTACATGCTGGGAGTTTCCAGCCCCTCCTTGCAAGCACCCAGTTCCCCCCCTGTCACCCAGGGCTGGCTCTGAGTGGGATGAGGAACCCTGTTAACCCTTCCCTACCCAAACCAGGGCTACTGCAAATTGTTCTCTTGGCACAGCAAATGGAGTGGTGAACTACAAAGGTCAGGAACCAACCCTCATCCTTGGGCTTTGCTTTTGATGGACATGGGATGATGCTGGGGTTTACCCTGCCTATTTTTCGTGACCTTCTTAGTCTTCTCAATTGAATTTAACCCATGGCCACTACTCAGTTAGGTACAAACACCCCTAGGTTTGCCCAGAGCTCCTACAGAGGACAAGAGCTGCTGGGTTGGCTACAAGCAATAGTATGGGGCAGATCTGCTCCTCCACAGATGGATGGCAGCATGGAAACGGTGCTTCCAGGCTGGTCAATGGATCCTGTCACCAAAGGACTGCAGAGTGAAGTGCTGGCAGCCCCAGGGCCCCCAGCACGCTGCCTGCCAGCTAGTAGAGCAGGCAGGGAATGAGAGGGAGAGCCAGGCCAGGAAGATGTGAGTCAGGGCAATAAGGTCATAGCAGTGAGAGCTGCTCAAGACACTGCTGGGCGGGTGCCTGTCCCCTGAGGCAAACCATTAATGGGTTTAGCGCCGTTTCTCTTGAGAAAGGTGCAGATCACAGCGTGGGTTCCCGTTCCCAAAGCTGCAGGTGTTGGGTGCCAGCTCTGAGCTTGGCTGCAGATGGCAAAGACTTAACCCGCATGATCTCCATAGGACCAAACACCCAAGTCCTGAGGATCAGCCCAGTGCAGTATCTGCTTCTGAGTGGGACCACCATGGCCACAGGCTCCTCCAAAGCCCAGACAGGCACCTCCAAAACCCAGACTGGCTCCTCTAAGCCCTTACAGTTGCTGTAGGTGCTCAGACTTGGCCTAATAGGAGCAAATTCCCCTCCTAAAACTACCCTTTTGGCTCTTACATGTCACATCCCTGAGCCCTTATATAGGTCCAGGCATGAGTTCTTGGCCAAATGCATCAACTGGAGGCAAGCTGACGCTCGGGCTGTGCATCAGGGCTCAGCACTTCCCCTGTAACTACAGATTAAAACAATAAACTCCGAAGGATCCAGCCTTTGGCAGGACCCACGAAGAGGCGATGTTTGACTGGCCCTCAGCTCACAGGCACACCCAAATAAATAGCATTGTTTATAAGGACTGAAAATTAAAAATGAAGGGCTGTGATTTTCAAAGCTCCCTGAGGAGCCCTGACATTGAACTCCCATAAAAATTAACGGCATGAAATCCCATCCCTACATTTCTCCGGAGTGATAAAAAGAGCTATTCATTGTGCAATCAATTGCAGAAATCCATAATAATTTATACTAAAGAAATCCTAAGTAATTTCACCTCTATGGAGGGTTTCGGTTAGCAATAAATCTAGTAAATAGAATACCTACCATTTGAGTAGGAGACATTACCGTAAGACTCAGCAAATTAGCTAACACAATGCAAAGTAATTTCACTTCTTACTGTCTCCTGGGAATTGCAAGCCCCCAGTTTAAATGCATCTGCTCTGGTTTGAGTTTGCAGTCATTTTTGCCTTCAGATGACAAGCAAAACTTTTGTGGCTGGCTGAAAAACATAGGAGGAAAATACAGGGGTTTGCATGGTTTTTGACACAATGATGAGCTGTCCATCAAACCGCTGCTAGTAACAGTCTCAGCTTTGTCCAGAGGAAAACATAACCAGGAGGGATTTTGATGGCCATCCATAGACGTCTCTGCAGAGGATCTGCATATCTGCATGTACCTGCAGGAACCAGGACCCCCTATTATCACCCCTCACTTTGACATCAGGCACCGTCATCAGACCTTTTGTGTGGTCTGCTGAGGATAAGATAAATGCTGCATGGGAGTAGATGTGACACATGAAACGCCACTGCCGGAGACGTGCCCTGGAGTCAGTCAATCCCATCACCACATGCACACAAAAAACACACGTTTTCAAGTCCCACATCCAGCCAGACCACCCTGGTCCATACTGCAGGTACACAACAGGAGGTCACCAAAGCCACTCATGCCCCACTGACGCTCACAAGCAGCTCGGAAAGACAATCTTCCCCATTCTTGTACATCATCTATGCTGAATGAGCATGTGACATGCACCCAGGGCATTGGACTACATTCCTCTCGGAACACCGTGGTCCTCTCTCCACTGGGTGTCTATAGGTGGGCATCACACCTCTGGCTTCACTCCACACAAACCCTGCAGCCACACAAACAGTTACCTCACATCCAGTTGAACAGATAAGCAGGATTGTACATGCCCAGGAATAACCCTTTTTGGGGAATTTGATCCACAAATCCGTAGCTGCCAAAGCTGGTTGAAGAATTAAGCACTGATCCCATGATAATTTTGTAGGAATCATGTCCCATCCTTCCTTAGGTTCTTCCGAAACCTTTTGAGTCTCAACTTCGGTGTGCATCCAAGATCAAATCAGCTGTACCATCAAAAGTCACTGCAGCTAAGAGTCCCCAAGAAAAGGTCTATAAGGAAAGAGAAGCTGAAGCCAGCAGGTCACACCACCAGAAGCATACAGCCTGGTTATCCAAAATCAGTGGTCTCTTCTTAAAGAGATGCCACAGTAAGGGGAAAAATAAAGCGGAAAACTCTTGAAATTCTTCTTTTCATTTGAGTCATTCTTGGGTCTTCCCCACAAGTCACATCTCACCATGCCATATGCCCACCTCACACACTGAGCAGACCCAATGCGTGGTTTCAGGATTTTAAGACCTGGAAAACACCAGCCAACCTCCAGAGTCACACCGATCACGAGCAGGAAGAGTGAAGAGCAAAGTCCATCCCGTACCACAGCCATTGGCTTCACCATCAACCAAAGGGCCAGAGAGTTTTACATGCACGTTGCCTTCCTATGGCTGGGTATGAACTGCCTGTAAGCACCATGGGCAGTCGAGGTCCAGAAGGTCTAAGACAGCAATGGCTTACACTGACCATCCGGTCACTGGGCCTCTGAGTCTGCCCCACAGGTCCACTCTGGTGGCCAGTGGCCACTTTACACGAGGCTGTGTCCCCCTCTAGTGGCGTGTCCCAGCCAGCGTGTGCCTGGCCACCACAATGAGCCGGACACGCTCACCCTTGGCATGGTCACCATGAACTCGTGCCTCTGCCATTCTTCGGTGGTCCTGTGCTGGGTGTCAGCATGGTTAAACCTGGGATGCACAAAGAGGCCCTCCAAGATAAAGTGCTGCTGCTTCTGCCCTGTATTGAGTGCCAGCCTCCACCAGGGCAAGGTTTACCTCTACGGAACACGTGGTCCATCAGGGTGAGCCGGATATTCCCAGTCATGGAATCATAGAAGGGTTAGGGTTGGAAAGGACCTTAAGATCATCCAGTTCCAAACCCCCTGCCATGTGCAGAGACACCTCACACTAGACCAGGTCACTCAAGGCTCTGTGCAGCCTGGCCTTGAACACCGCCATGGATGGAGCACTTATGACTTCTTTGGGTAATCTGTTCCAGTGCCTCACCACCATCACTTCTTCCTCTTCAGTTGGTGGACTAGGAATTACTGAAAGATGCCTTGGCCAAGCAGGACAATGTCAGAATCAGCCACAAGTACCAGAGCTTGTAGTGCCTCCCCTGCCTCTTATGAAGGGTTTGAGAGGGTTGGGAGGATTAGGTGGAATTTCTGGCAGCTGCTGCCTGCAGATGAAGAGACGAGTTACAGCTGTCCAGGCTGTGAAGCTAGCAAGATACCTCCTCACCACATTGGATGTAGCACCCAGCATTACTCAACTTGGACTTCCTCAACAGTTTTGGTTCCATGGTCACCCATCCATAGCATCACCACGGGGCAGAAGGGAAACTTGTTTCCTTGCTCCATTTATGGATGAAGGTTGTGTTTAATCCTGACCAACACAGTAGGGCAGGCTCCCTGTTAGCTGTGTGTGCACCATGGGACGTAGCTGATCCTGCTTTCCTAAGCATTTCATGTTTGTTTTGCTGACTGATTCTCTTAAGCAACCATAATTGTTCCACAGCTTCGTAGCTCCATATATCCTGGTAGAGTGAGCAATGCAAACTGCCCTGTGTTGCTCAAGAGAGAAGAACCGTGTTGAATCAGCACGGCATTTCCTTGAGTGGAAGGACAGACCTGCTCTTGGGTTTGAAATGGTGCTACAGCAGGTGACCATAGGAGCTCTAAGAGTTGATGGGACACCCTGGGAAGCGTCTTGAGTATGCTGGGATTGAGGCAGATCCTTAAAGATGCTGTGTTTCAGTTCCTTTCTAAAGTGGGATCCCCAGACCAGGTGCCATTATACACTTAGCACCAGTGTCCACTGAAAAGGATGCTCCAGGCTCTGCTCTCATTCACTGTGAGGCTCTTGCCATCCTCTCCTGCACCTCTGAGAGAAACTGCTTGGAAATCAGAGCTCTAAATATTTCCCAATTTTCTTGAAAACTAGGAATTTCCCCAAGCCACAGAAATAAATACTTTAAAAAAACTCAGAAATTACCAAAAAATGCACTTTGGGAAGGGAAAAAAAAAAATAAAACTTTTGAGTATTTTTGTACTCGTTTCAGCAGGCCTGGGTCCACGCACACTGGCCACTCTGTGCTGCTCATCTCAGCTTGGTAGAAAGCCAGAGAGATGGTTAAACATCTTCCCTTTGGCTTTCCCTCGATGCCAGACGTGCCCCAAGGTATTTCCTGAATCAGGCAACATTTCTGGGCTGTATGAAGTCTGCCACTTTGTACAGTGTTTCGAGGATGGAAGATGACCCATATATCAATGTCAGCATCTACAACTGGGAGCCCTTTGAGACCCTTGAGTCGCCCACGACTGCACTTATGAATTCTGGCATCTGTGACAGCAGCTCTGTGGGCCTGGGTAGCCTGAACTTGCTGCTGTAATTTCCCCTTCAGAGACACAAGGGGGAAAATGCCTCGAATCAGCAAGAAGCTCACAAATTTCAGGTCTGAGTCCTCCTCACATGGGCTTCCAGGAATGAATTCATCTCACCCATTCACCCCAAAAAGAGCCCAGCTTTGGGAACTTCAATGGGCTTCTCTACAGCTTTGCCAAGCACTGACCCAGGCTCTGCAAGAGCGACCCACTGGGGAGAGATGGGGTGAACACACACTGGGGAGAGATGGGGTGAACACACACTGGAGAGGCCACCATTTCTCCATGGATTAAGAAGGGACCGTGGCTGGTTATCTTACATTTTTCAGGTGGCTACACTGAAGGAAGATGTGTTGAACCCTTTGTTCATGGAGTGCCATGCATGAGCTCCCCACAGTGTGCTGGGGATCTGTCCTTTGTGGGGTGATGCATCCTGCAAATCACAGCAAAGGACCTGTCTAAGGATCTCAAAGGGGTCCAATGATGCCCTCCAGGATCTCAGCTGCTTCAGACACCACTATAGTGTGCTACACGTCTCAGTATGGCACTTCTGAAACCTCAGCATCCCAAAGGCCTTCCTTTTCCACATGGGTTCTGCTATTTCTCCCTCCCTAGAAAAGTAATAGGAGATGCCCACTGGCATCCAAAGCTCAGAGAACACTGAAGAAACCCTTAAGAGGAGGAACATGGCCAACCTCCCAGCTTCAGTATCCAGGTCACTTACTGCCTACAGGGTCTTAACCTAGGACATCTCCCTTGATGCTGAGCATCTGCCTCCAAACATATCTGTGTTAGGGAGCTCCTGTACTCATCCCTCTTTAAGACACTGCTTACCCAGACACCAGGAGTGATGGGAAGCCCTGTATCCTCCATCTCCAGCCTTTCTGTTCATGGCATCTCTTCCTCATCATCTGTGACTCAAGAGCACTGTACTTCTGTGTCTGCCTCACTAACACCATCCTGGCAGGGCTCCTGCATCTCAGCACTCAGTGATCCACCCTATGGCTTGGACGCTGTAATCCTGGTAGCCCACAGTACTCTTCATGTGTCCAGGGCACAAAGTCCAAGTGTTACCCCTTGGGTGGGAGAAGACATTGGGTCCAGCAGCCCTAGAAACAGTGCTTAGCTCCTCCTCATCCCCCAGGAGCCATTCCTCCACTTGACTTTGTCTAAACCCACCCAGGAGTTACTCAGCAGGGAGATGAGATGTTGCTCCATGGTCCACCACCACCTCATTACTGAATCCAAGAAACACAGGTACATGGACAACAAAATCTGTCATTTTTAATCTCTTCTTCACCTGATATTCAGCCTTCTCCAAGGCACCCATGCTTCTTCCATGGCCCATGGCTTGTCCTTCATGTGGAGTTCCTCTTTCCTCCAGCCTTTTCACTTTCTCACTAACCAGAGACAGTGAACATGTGCCTTTCTGGTCCCGTCTCCTCCCCACATTTCCTGTGTCTGAGCCCCTCTGCATCTCCTCCATTTCTCTGGCTCTGTGGTATTTACAACCCATCTCTTTGTTCTGCTCTGGAGAAATCCCAGTGCTGCAGACTTCCCCATGAACAGAGCACAGGCGATGGATGCGGCACTACCAGTGTGGGACTGATTTTCCATCCCTGATCCAGGCAACATTTTCCTGACATCAAGCTGAATTCACAGATACATGTACACATATATATATGCATATTCATAGGTCAAATATACGCCAGCACCCACAGCCATTGCTCACCTCGACAGTCTCATTCTTAGTGATTTCTGTTAGGGGGTTTTCTGGAGCACATCTGCCCCATGGCTCAGGAACCCCTCTAAATTCAGTATGTGGAACTATTCACGTCTAACTGATTGACTGTCTCCCCCGTATCTCTCGGATCTGCACTTTTGAACCTCTGATCCGCAAATCCCTGCTTATGTGGGGTCCACAGCAAGTAACTCATCAACCTGGAGCCTGTTATCAGTACAGTTGTTCTAGAAGGGGCTGCATTGCCACAGGAAAAGTTTTGAGACTCAGCAAACCAAAGCAGGTTGAAAACCACTGAGCAGAGGTTTGAGGATTCAGGGTTTGAGTCTGAGGCTCTGCACTTCTAGACCTGAAATGTTAGTAAGAAACTATTGACTTTAGTTGGGATGAACACTGCTATATTGACGTGAGGAGGAAGTACAGACCGAGGGGGGGAAAAAAATGAAGTCAGTATTTGCCAGGTGGGATAATAAATCCTGATTTATGATCAATGCAAAACGCAGTGGTTGCGTTGCTATATACAGTCCACCGGGTAAACTGAGCCACTGCATTTCCTTTATTTCAATTAGCTGCAAGTCATTTGCTGAGATATTCAGGGTAATGTGTAACTGAGATGTTCTGAGGGCTGTTCCCAGCCCACGGCTAAATAACCTGACACCTCTAAGTGATGTGGAACATTTTTAGCCTTTGCTGGAGGCAAAACCGAAAGTCAGACGCTGCGACCCTAATTCTTCCCCGGATTGCTGGGATGGTTTCCGCTGGGTCCCTGCCCCACAGCGCGCAGCCTGGCTGGGAGTCGGGGGCAAAAAGGGGTAACCCAGGCAAAAAGCAGCTTGTGTCAGCGTGGAAAATTCGCCCCGTTGTCCCTGACCACAAAGTGACTTTCGGCAGATGGAGATCAGAGGTTGCTTTTCTCTGTGTGCGTTAAGCGGCTTTTTATGTCCTGTCCTCTGTACACCTCCGCAGAGCCATAAAACTCTGCCTTTCTTCCCTGCCACAGACATTTCAAGCTTCACTGATTAGGTTTGCATTGTATGGAGCTAGCTATTAAGGCCAAGCGTTTACGGTCCTTCCAGTTTTGCAGGATAATTTCAGCAGCAACAGCCCCAAAGAAGTCCTTTGCTGGAGTTGAATAACCTGATTTGTACAAATACTTCAACAAAAATCTGGGCTATTCTGATTTCTACATGGCTTCGCTCCCTTCCGAAAGAATAATTGCACCAAATCCTCCAAGACAGAGGATAAACATGGCGGTTTCACTTTATTATCACAAAGCACAGATTTTTCACTGCTGTGTCATCAGCTCTGTCCCTCGCCTTTGTCTCCAAAAGATTTTGTTTTCATCATTTTACCACCATATTGATATAGAAATGCGCTGGGCAGCTGAGGGGATTTCGCTGTCTCTCACATTTCCTGCTCTGTTGTTTAATTAGTCATTTCTGAAGAGAACATTGCTTAAAATAAGCAGTTTCCCACTACAAGAGAAAATGAAAATGAAGGGCCCCAGACAGCCCAATGCTGCTGTGCAAGCCCCATTCCTGGTGTGTTTCGGGAGAAACAAGGATTTGGATACGGAGTCAGGTTCAATTATCGCTTGCATTTTGGCAAAGCAGTGGACTCAAGGTTGGTCTAAGTGCAGGAACCTGTCCCTTGGTTATCTCCCAAAGCCCACATTTTCCTCCCAACCAGGAAACAATGCCCTGTCCATGCACCTTCATCAGCCACCCCAATGAAGAAGCTGTAAAGCCACAGACAATGCTGCGCTCCAAGTGCACCTGAGAGGTCCCGTTAAGCCAAGGACCAGCTCTTCAGAAGATGCTGCTCATATCTCTTGTTCCTGTTTCCTCCACTTTGTGGATGCACATTGTGTGTTAAGCCAATAGAAGAGATGGTTCAGCACAAACATTGGGAAGGATTTTCTCCAGCAGCCTTTGATTCACCATGAGTAGATCCAATATCCCTATCAGCATTGATCTTTTCCTTGATTTTTTTCTGTTCCTTCCCACCTCTGGCTTTGGATCCCCAAAAGGCTATCTCTGCATGACAAAACAAAACAGGACATGGAATAGTGGCGCAGACAGTTGAATGGTATAGACCTGCTAGGAACCATATAGCTAAGCCTAAACCAAAGCTGCCCCCTCTATCCCATTCCTTGGGGTAAGACCTCCCTTGAACTCCAGCCACTGCCTGGAGGGGTGCAAGCTGGCTGGGCTGAAACTATACTGACAAGAGGACTAACAGGGTGGGTGATGCCAGGAGGGAGCTAAAGCAAGACAAGTCCCACAGCCTGCTTTGAAACCATAGAAAGAGACGTGGGCATCACTGAAGCCAAGGATCTTGGCATTGATAACACCACCGGGTGCCTGAGTGGGTCTTATCTGCAATGTACTGAACGTGAAGACAACACCATCACAGGACACAAATGGTCAGAGGTGTTCATCGCTGCCCAGCCTCTTCTTGGCCATCACCAGCATCAAAGCCTCTTTGCAGTCCTGGTGGCCACCATCCCTTCTCCCACCCTGCTCAGCTGAGCGTGGCTCCCCCGTGACAGGGGATGAAGTCTCGGTGCTCCTGAATGCCTGGAGGTATAATAAGCACTGCAGAGGAGTGGATCGGGGTGTTATGTATCCGGCTGGGGCAGGGTGAGTAGGGCAAAGGTTGCAGTCACTGGCTGTCACTCCAGCATGGGCTCATTGCATGTGCATCCCTGTTCATGACCACTGGTCTGGCACCTGTGTCAGTTGTTTCAACAGCAAAACCGAGTGGTAAAGTCAGTTGTGATGCATTTCAAACCCCAGAGCCTGGAATCGTGACACAATCACCTTTAAGATAATACAAGACAGGACAATTCATTCACGTCCCTGTGAAAGAGGATATACTTGGCTGGTGGTAAACTTGTCTCTTTCTGCAATGGTATAGTTTGAAAGCATTCAGGGATGCTCTTACTCTCCTGTATGGACAGCACCCACAAAGTCACCATAGACACTCATTTTTCCTAGAGAAACTCCCATGGTGTGTTCAGAGACAGCATCCAAAAGCAAAAACCTTAGGTCCCAAGCTACTCTGCTTGGTTTTCTCAATGCCCTATTTGACAATGAACTCAGAGGAGTGAACTTTTCCAGCCTTGGCACCGGATTTCAGGTCATGGCACAGCAGTTTGTTAGGACCGAATGCCTGTGCCTGTGGTTTCTGAACAGTAACACAGACAAATGCACATCCCCAAGCACACAGGCTGAAGCGCTCTGCAATCCACAAGGAGCTAAAGGCTTCCCATTGCAGCTCAGAAAGGACCATCTTGACTTCCCAGGGCCCATCGTGCTGTGTTTAGTCAGCCAGGTGAGCACGGGTTACAGCAGCCGCTCGCCTTCTGTTTATAATGGACTGGACACAGTTCTTTTGTCAGAGCAATGTTCATCTTTGCAAAGCTGCTTCTGTTTGTGAACTGCACCCCTACACAGCACCTTCTCTGAGCAGTCATCAGCGCCGCGCTGAAATGTTTGGATAGTTTGAAATAAATTTCATCAGAAAAACCACAGGTTTCTATAAAGGAGTACAATTGTCCTGTGTTTTTGGGGATGGAGGCTCCCAGAACAGCTTCTCCTTTCTCCAGGACAGGATTAATACACGTACTGTTGCTAAGTGTCCGATATTTATGCTCCATTCAGTTCTAAACTGAATTTGGTTCTATTCAGCATCAACCCCCACAGCCTCAGATTCACCACTGAGTTTTGCCTCCCTCTTTCTCACAGCTCTTCTCCCATCGTGTGGCTCAGACCGCAGTCCTGACTGCAGACTACCGCGCTCTCAGTCCCCTTTGGTAAGCCCCAGGGGCATCAGAAAGTCAAAAAGAACCTGTAAAATACCTCCCACACCCTTGTGACTAATAGCACTGGTCAGCTCTAGGAACTGAGCAAGAGTGCAACCTGTCCGCGCTTATTCTTCAGCGTGATTGTATTTACATCACTTAAATCCAGGTTCTGGTACACCTTTGTAAGCTCTGTCCTTTCACATCAGTCTCAGGGTTGGAAGCTTCCTTCCTGCTGCCACCACTGGGACCTTTCCCTCACCTGTGATATGGTGATGGTAATTTTCCTGTAGCCTTTGAATAAAGAAGCACCTGGGCAAGCTTGTGAAACACTCCTCGGGTGCATTTTATTCCTCTTCCCATTCACTGAAATATTTATACATCAAAGGGAGCCTTATAATCAAATAGGGGTTTGATGTTTATTAAAGCAACACATGGGCAGTAATAGAGCGATGAGCTCTGAGCTCGCCGGGGGTGACAAGGGCTCTTTGTCCCTGGCTGCTGTTCTCAGAGGGTGGCAGAGGAGGGACCCCACTGATGCACAAGCCCAGTAGTACCTCCCTTAAATGCTCTCCTGCATGCGGGCTTTACTCTCTTCCAAATCAACCATGCTTTGAAGTCTTTAGAGCTTCTGAATGAGAAGCCAAAAGAATGCAGCTCACAGAAAGTGCCTCAGCTGCAGGTACCGGTTGAGCTGTGTTTCATGGGCATCTTTGAAAAGGCCAAGGGACCCCCCTCTCCTGGTGAGTGCCCATTTCCATACTGTGTCCGTTCACACTCATCATCTCCTCCACAGCACAGGCAGTAAAATAAACACCCCTCCTGCCCTGCTGCACTGTTATCATCTCCGCAGACAGCTCACACTGCACTTCCCTTCAGGGTGACTTACTCCAGATGTGTCTGCATCTGCATTCCCTCCAGCATGGGGCTCAACCCAGCACCCCATGGGCATCCGAGTCCCAACGCATCCTGTGGATGTGATCCCACGCTGTCACTCCTGGAAATAGCCTGGCATTCATGCCTTATGCATGTACCTCTCTTCCTGCTGAGTGAGTCTTGATGTTCCCCTCTGCTCTACCTGCTGAGCTGCAGTCAGTGGCTTGAACCTGCTGCAGAAAGGGGTGGACATGCTCTACAGCTCCTTGCCCAGGTCAGGAGAGGTGTCAAGGTGTGTTACGGGCAGAAGGTGGGAAGTGAAAGGGAAGAGGAACCAAACCCAGGAGAAACACATCTCCAGGGATGCTGGGGCCAAGTGACTGGCAACTTCTGCTGCTGTGAGCAGGGTGAGGAACAGAATAACCAGGGGATCTGCCTTCCTAAACACCTCCTCAACACACCTAACCTGCCCTTAATGCAGGGACAGCGAAACAAGTCTGGAGCCAGGTGCTGGAGGACACATCATGGGGCAGAGAAGCATCTCACATCACCTAGAGCACACAGGACCCATACAAAAGGCAAAATCAAACTATCGCATCTCACAGAGGTCTTCCATCACAGCTACCTTGACAAGAGGCACAGGGTGCCCAGACCCTACCCGCAGCACTGCCAGCCCTGGCACCAGAAGCATCTCAGCCAGGGATGCTCCATGAGATGCAGATGTCCACACCAGCCAGGGTACCCTGGAGACCCATGCAGAAACTTGGGTCCATGCCCAGCCTCTGGCTTCTGTTGAACACTCTGGTGTTCCCCCTGGGGGGGCGGGAGGGTGGAAATAACACATGTGATGCCCAAAACCTATTATATTCCCATGGATCCACAAGGCCAGCCGCAGCCCTCTAACCTCTCATTCCCCTTAGCCTTTCAATTAGCTCTTGCCTTCCTGACGACTTCACTCAACACCCAGAGCGATTAGGAGCCAGAGGAAGGCCACGGCTTTGTCTCAAGCGATGAGCCAGATTAATCAGCTCCAGTTGCACTGAATTACCCAGTCGGGGCTCACAGCGACAACCTCCGATTCACCAGCAAAGCAGCCAGCATCCCGCTTTCAACCAGGATAATCAGCAAGGACGGAAAGCCAGATGAATGACTAGGTGAGGGTGGGCTGCCGCCTGTCAGGAGCTGGAATATAAGTCAAAGCACTTTGAAATTAAATCCTCGCTTTGACAGGGAACTAATGCAGAGATTTTAAAGTAGGTGTAATACACTTAGACAGGCATGTGTGCAGCCCGGTGCAAGTTGCCGTGCTTTGAATAAGTGTGTCCCGGCTACACTGAGAGCAGGAAAATGGAATTGAAAAGACAAAGGGTATTTTGAATAGCTCCAAACCAGCTTGGCAAGATTTTAGAGATGGTAGCAAGAGGTCTTAGTAATAGACCTAACTAACAACATTGTCAAGAGGAGATTTGGCTGCCTGGGATCTTGGATTTCACACCGAGCAGCCATCTCGTGTTGCTCCTGGCTTTAAATTAAGTCATTTGTGCCCACATGGGCAGCTGGGGATAGATGGAGAAGGTATGGCAACGCGGGAGGAGATGGGGTCCCTGCTGCCATTCTCAGCCTCCAGGGTGGACAAGCCGTGCTGCTGGGAGCTCCTGGGATTCCCAAGGGTTGGCCTTTCCAGATTTCAGAGGTGGATTTAAGCCTCGATACTTGGTCAAGCATCACCCAGAGCCCATCACCAGAGCATCAGCCCATCACCAGAGCACTCCATGGGGGCAGCCCTGTGAAGACACTGTGAAGATTTGCAACCTCAGCTCTGGCTTCTATTCCCTCCTGATAGAAACCTCCCAGACCCCCCTCCTTGTTTGCCAATTTTCAAGCGCCAAAACTTGGCATTTATGGCAAATCCTCAGAAACTGGGATTTAGGAAACCTCTCCCGATAGAACTGCAGGTGGTTATAGGGAAAGCAGTCTTCGGGGCAACGCTCCCAGCAATATGGAAACTCAAGGCCCTATCCTGCAGGCTCTGCTTTTCCATGACCCTCAATGCATCAAAACTTCAAGACGGGGCTTAGAACAAGCTGCTCTAGTGGAAGGTGCCCGCGGCCGGGGTTGGAACTGGGTGAGCTTTCAGGTCCCTTCCAACCCAAACCACTCTGTGACTATCAAACGCGAAAGCACCCCCCATCCTTCCCTCCTCCACTGCTCCACATGCCCCCGTCTCCCCCTGCACCCTCCGGGACACGAGCCCCGGCCGTGCCCTGACCGCACGCACCCACCAAACCCCTCCGGAGCGCGCATCGGCTCAGGGGGCTCCGCCAGAGCCCCTCGGTGCCCTCCCCGCCACCGTCCCGCCTCCGGGGGTGTCCCCGACGGCGGGTCCCGCCCAAGCGGCGGCGGGGCCGGGGCGGCCCCCGGGGCTGCGCCCGCCCCCGTCCCGCCCCGTCCCGCCGCTCCATCCCGGGATGGGCCGGCCCCGCTGACAGTCGGGCTCGGCGGCCGCCGCGGGCGCATCCACCGGGCAGCAGCGCCTCCTCCGCTGCTGTTGCTGCTGCTGCTCCTCCTGCCCCGCGCCCACCTGCGGCGGCGGCTGCCCCGGCCCCGGCGGACGGACCGGGGGGGCTGCCGCCGCCGGCGCGCTCGGTCTATCCCTGCAGCCCTCCAGGATGAGCCCGGAGTATTTCCTGCGCTCCTTGCTGCTCATCATCCTCGCCACCTTCTCGGCCAACGCCAGCAACTGGCTGTGAGTAGCCGCGGGGCGAGGGGGGGAAAACCGCCGCCGCTGCCACTTGTTGCTGCCCCGGGGCAGGTGCTGCCAGGCTCGGGTAGCTCCGTGGCGCGAACCCCCCCCCCCCCCCCACCCCCGGATGAGGGTATTCGGGGGTACCCGGCGGGGGGGCCGGCTTCCCTCCCCCTCGCCCCGGTGCCCGCCGTCCCCCGGCCCCCCCCCACCGGGGGGGGCAAGGCTTGGAGCCGCATCCCCCGGCCGGCGGGCTGCAGCGATGCTTGGATCCGGAGTGTTCTCCAGGCTGGATGGACAGGGGCTGGTTATCGAGCCCCCTTCCCCTTTTTGTCCTCAAGTCGTGAGCCTGGACCACGCCGGGGGAGGATGGAGGTCGGGGCATCGGGTCAGAGCAGGGCCTGGGGGCCGGTGAGGTGCTGCGTGACGGGCAGCGGTGCAGGGCAGGATTTGGCAGGGCTGACGCTGGCCCCAGGGATCGGTGGTGGGAAGGGCTGCCCACACCTCGGACCCCATTCCTGGAGGGAGCGCAGTGGTGGGGAGCTGTGGCACTGTGATGTTGGGAACACACTGAACAAACACTGAAATCATGTGTAAGGTAAACAGGGGCGGAAATCGTTCTGGAAAATTCCTGCGTGTTTGTCAAGGCGGTGGGACTGTCTTCTGGGAGACCCCCCCGGGGCAGAGGGGATGGAGCATGACAGCACCTTCCCACCTAGCTCTGAACGAAGGCACTGGTTCCTCTTAATTAATCTGCTCTGGTGGGAGATGGTGCTTCGCCTGCACCCATCTGCTGGGAAATAATTAGTTCCCGGTGCATGCACCCAGCAGACCCACTCTGGAGCTGAGAACATGGGCCACTTCTGTCTCACCTCCCCGGTATATGTCGCTGAAGGCAGGTAATGCCAGGGGCTGCTGGCATGAGAGATCCCGAGTGGCATGTGCCCAGGTAGACATGGCCCCACAAGCGCATCCCATGCACAAGGAGTCCTCTCCGTACCCAGATACAGCTCCCGACTCTCCTGCCTTTAGATTTGCCCCTCGCTGGAGGCTGCAGGATGTGAGTGGGTTTCGGAGCATACTCCCTACGCCCAGGGAAAGCGCCAGGTCAGCGGCGTTCTCCAAGTGTCCTGCCCGTGGGAAAAGGTGCTCGCCCATCGGTTGCCGCCTGGGATGCGTTAGCACTTCATCCTCCTCCCCTCCTCCCTTGCCAGATGGAGCGACTTGCATGCCACGCATCTCCAGCAAGCAGTGGGTGGATCATAGCAGCTATCAAGGTGGTCTTTTAAGCTGTCATGCTGCGGGTGAAGGTATATTGGGAACTGTGGGAAGTGTTTTTCCTGCAGGGAAAAGAAGCCCTGCGGGATGGTGGGAGATCCTTGGAGAGGAGCAGCCTTGGCTGCCCCAGGGAAGTGTTTAGCGAAGGGAGGGTTCATGAGCGAGGTTGACAAGTGGATGCACAGAGGTGGGACCCCCTGGTCCCCAGTGCTGCACGCAGCTGGGGTCGTGTTTGGGAAGCCGAGGCGGAGAGGTGGATCATGGCAATAGCCAGGGAGGTCTGTGTTGCAGCCATCCGTGCTGGCGAGGTGCAGGGTGGGCACGGGGGGCTCGTTCCTGCCAACAGAGGAGAAAAAGCAGACACATCTCAGTGCGCTTGAAAGGAAGAAGGTCAATTCGATTTGATGCTGCAAATGTATCGTGATAAAAGGATCGTCCCCCGCTCGGCGCTTTTTATTCTTTGCCTTTAGGATTAAGACAATTCCCATTGTTTATCTTCTCACATCAGAAACAAAGGCTGCCGGAGGCAATAAACAGAAGGATCCCAGGAGTTATCAGATATTCGAGGAATGAGTGTGCCTCGTAGGTCTTCGCAAAGCCTCACGCATGCGGGCTCTGCCCTGCCCGGGTGCTGCCAGCCCGCACTTCACCAGCGCATACTTCTGCTCATAGGTGTGGGCGCCGGGTGGCAGCCGCGGTGAAGTTTGCTTTGCCAGAAACCTGCTGGATTAGTGATTAAGCTCAGTTGTGTCTTTTCTTTCCCCCTGTTCTTTCCTAACCCCCCCCCCCACCCCCAAAAGCTTCTTCCGACCTGTCCGGACTCGCATTCCCAATGCTGCCGAAAGACGCCGCTTGCAACACTTGAGCTGAAGGGTTTTTGTGTAAGCCTGGCTTTGTGGGGAAGGGCTCTGACTCTGCGAGTGGTGTTCTCTGAGCTACCCCATCCCTTGTAAAGGGAGATGGGCTGAGTATCAGAGGGATCGCTCTGCTACCCATTGAGCTGGAGGGGACTTTGCCAAATCTTTTGACTAAACAGACCAAGCTCCTTGCTCTCTGGTTAGGAACCAACTGTGTTTCCTCAGTGTCTTGAGTTTGGGGAGTTGCTGCTTGGCTTGCTGCCTATCCAGAAAGCTGCTGTTCTCCAAATCCGAAGAGATGCTCTGCGCCCCGTTCTCGCCTTCCTCCTGCCTTTGGAGGCTCAGAGAGTTTCAAAGCTTTTCCTCCTGCCTCTTCAGGCATAGAACTGTAAAATTAAATGAAGGGCTGTAGTCAGTGCCTTTTACATTCCAGCTGGTTGTGCATGGGAAGGTACCTCTAGCTTCTGCTTTATCTCTGGAGGAGTCCAGGGACGTGTTTTATAGAGGGGAAATAGCCAAGTTACTTCCAAAGCACCCCACATTTCACAGACTTGATTCACCTTTTGAACCTGCACGTGCAGTGATGTAGTGGAACTTTCAAAACCATCTCAGTGCTGGGGATGCTGTTTTGTAGAAGGTTTCGGCCAAAGGAGCACTTGGGTTTTAGTAGGAAGTAAGGGGCAAGCAGTCATTTAATTAGTTAGTTATTCATTTAGTTATCTGTTTTGGAGGGTGGGAAGTCCACCTGAAGAGGCCAACTAGAAAACATGCTGGGGATGGAGGCATTCACTGACTGCATGTGGCACTGGGGCTGCTGCAACCTGTAGCTCTTTGGGTGGTTTGAATTATGAGAGTCAAACCCTGTGCCTGGAAAGCACCGGATACAACAGGACAGGGGTCCTTACTGGGTAAGGCGCAGGTTATCGAGCTATCTGGGTGTCACTGTAGCCTCTCTCTGTTTTCTTGCAGCTAAAGCTGGCTTTGGCTTTTTCATATGCCCGCTGGATAGTCCAAGATGCGGTTGTGCCATTGCGGAGCAGCGTGTGCCACCAGCAGCTCCCTCTACCCTCTATTTACAGAGGTTTAAAACTTCCGTCTGGGCTTGAGACTTGGCTTAAGGGGCCAGGAGCACAGATGGGCTTTTAAACCCCTTTAAAAAAGCTGAATTTGAGCACTCTGGGAAAGCGTGGAGACCTTACAAGTGTCCAAACAAGCCTGGCTAAGCAGCTGCTCTCTCATAGTAACCCCTTTTGAGAGGGAGGATTTCCCTGTCCCCCGTTTCATCTGAACACCACAAGGTGCTTTTGCAAACGCGGGGCCTGATTCTCCGTGCTCATCCCTGCCAGCTTTGCAGTGGGAATGTCGCAAGAGCAGCCTGAACGCTCATTTTGTGCCGGTTTGGGTCGTTGTGCAATGTGGAGGATTTGGGAAGAAGCACGCCTGGGTCCTACGCTTGCATCCCTCTGGTTTTAAACCAGACTTGATTCTTTCTTTAAGGCAATCCTTGCCAGCTTCACTTCGAGCCTGGCTGAGTTTAATTTGTGCAAGATTCTTTGCATTGTCGCTGTGACCCTCCCATTTTCCACTTGGCAAGGAACCAGTCCAGCATTTTCCCAGTGGATGCTGTGTGTGGGGGTGCTGGTTCGGCAGATTCAGCTCTGTCAAGGGCAAAGCTGCTTCTGCCCAGCCTGGTACTCTTGGGTTTTGATGCGAGCACATGAGGAAGGTTGTGTCTGCTCTGGCAGATGGGATGATGGGTTGCACCGATTGGATTTGATGCTGAATGTCCCTTGCTTTGAAGGCTGCTGTGGGTTGGATGAGCAGCTCTCTGCTTCTGGGGTGCCCCAGGGCTCCTTTGCATTGCCCTGGGGATCCTGCAGGGTGGGTGCATGCAACCAGTGACACCCGTTCCCTGAGGGCGAGGGGAGGGAGAGTGAAGCCAGCAGCCTCCGTTGGACATACATTTATTTATTTGTAAGTCTTGCCACTTTTGACAAAACCAGCTAATTTTAGCCCAGCGATGAGAACAGACAGGCTTTAAGGGCTGCATCCTGCAGAGGCCAAAGACCTCTGCCAGTCTTGGTGCAGGACTTGCCACCAGTTTGGCTTGTCTGTGAGCACCGATAGTGTAAGGAAGGAAGGCTCGAGGGCATTGGAAGGACCTGTGCTCATTGCTCCTCAGCACAGGTAGGCATTTTTGTCTTTTCCTAAGGAAACAACTGAAACTACAGCCCAACTATTGCAGCAGAGCCTTATAGGTAGGATGGACATGAGTGAGATAAAACCGCTGTGCACCCCAGCCTGTGCAGAAGAGGATCAGCTCCAAACATGAGCAACAGCAAGAAGCTGATTTCCTCTTTGCAGTAGTTCTCTATGGCTCTGTGAGTCAGAACTGGACTTTGCATTGAAGCCAAAGAAATGTTTATGTTACTCTGGTGTGAGCTACTGTCCTCTATTAATTTCTTCTTGCGGATGGAGAGAAATGCACTACAGCCATTTATTTGGGCTTTCTTAAGATGATGGAATTGCTGAGCAGTGCTGGGGGTTGATGGTTTCAGGGGGCTCTCCTCTATTTCCCATCATGCTGGCTCTTACAATATTTGATGCTATTTTCTTAAAGCTTGAAAGTTTTCTGAATCCCCAAAAATCTCCTTCATCCGAGGCTGCTGGCACGGTACAAAGCACAGGGAACCTTGATTTGGCTCCAGCCCCAGGGTGTCTACCCATGCCTGTGGGGGACCCCCGGCAGCATGCCCACAGCTCTCCAGGAGCTGCAGCAGTGAAGGTGATGTGCAGGATCCGTCTTGCTCTGCAGAGCTGTTGTGCTGTCATGAAATGAGTTGGGGTTAAGAAGGAATGGAGTCTCTTGGCCGCTGGAGAGCAGCCTGGGGTCTGTTGCAAGTTGGGCGAGATCAAACTGATCCCGCGGAAGGCGCTTCTCACCGCATATCTGCAGATTCTGATCGAAACTATAAACTCATCAGATTTTCTCCAACCAGGTCTAGCCTGAAGCGCTGCAGAAGGGGAATTCCCACAGTTCAGCCCAATGGCTTGTGCTTGTCTCCTCTTGTAACAGGGCGCTGCTCTTGTTCTCAAGCTCAGGAGTACCTTCTATTGACTTATAAAGGGAGATGCAGTAAAGGATATTTTCTACACGTAAAATCATGGAATGATTTGGTCGGAAAGGACCTTAAGATCATCCAGTTCCACCCCCCGGCCATGGGCAGGGACACCTCACACTAGACCATGTTGCCCAAGGCTCTGTCCAGCCTGGCCATGAACACGGCCAGGGATGGAGCATTTACCACTTCTCTGGGCACCCTGTTCACATGCCTCACCATCCTCACAGGGAAGAGCTGCTTTATCTCCAACCTGAACTTCCCCTGTTTCAGTTTGATCCCATCACCCCTTGTCCTGCCACTACAGTCCTTGATGAGAGTCCCTCTCCAGCACCCTTGTAGCCCCCTTCAGGGACTGGAAAGCTTCTTCCAAAGCAGATTTCCAATGTGGATGCTTCTCTCAGGGTCTTCTCAGCTTCCACCTCAGTCTTCCCCACTACAAAGTGGAGATGTTGCCCTGGATGCTCATAAAGCCAAGAAGTAGCACTGGCTTGGGACCAGTGGCCAGGCCATCTCCCTGTCCCCATAGACTTGTGGTGGGGGGAGGCAAACCACAACCAATAATTGGTGCATGGGTAGATGAGTGTTTGCTGGGTGCAGATGGTGTTAGGTGCAGGGTCCAAGGTGTGGGGTCAGGATTTGAGCTCAGGCGGTAGAGCTGCACACTCAGGTTTGTAGGCAGGTAATGGTGAGCATGGCATTGCCTCCTCCTGGCAGACTGTTTTGGCAGTTGGAGGTGAAGGTTAGGGTGTGAAATGCATGGAATCAGCCAAGAGGTGAAACGTGCAGTAACAGTGATAGGAAGGGCTGAGCCAGAGGGATGCTTTAGTTCCAGGGAAGAAACCAGACAGGCTCTCAGGTGATGACTTTGTAAACGATGTTTTACATTCGGAAGGGATGGAAAGGCAGGATACCTATTCCCAGGAGGGGTTGCCTGGTCTCTGGGAGGAACATGTCCTGCTGCGGAGCCAACCACTGGATAAGGGTGAGCTTGCAGGTTGCAGGTCTCCACAGATCCTGACAGGAACATGCCCAAGTTGGCAGAGCTGCTGAACCATGCCAAGAATGGGGCTGGTTCCTACAATCCTGGCCTTGTTGGCACAGGGACCGTGGTACTAAGCCCAGTGCAGGACACCATGAGAAAGCACAGGGGCTCTTCTAGAGCATCCTTTGACCTGACAACCCTGGGACATTTCTCCATGCCTTCTTGCTGCTTGGAAGGGGAAAGCAACAAGGAAAAGCTGATCCCCTTTGCCACAGCTGCAGGATGGCTTCTTGGAGTGCCTGGTCAGTACCTCTCTCTGCATGTGTCTGTCTTCATGCACTTTTGGTTCTTCCATCCTAAACAAGCCTTTTTTCTTCCCCAGAAGAAACCTGTCTGAACAAGGCAGTTCCAATCCCAAGTATAACCCTGGGTCACTGGCTGACCATGGACGCAGCCACAAGAGGCACAGAGATGTGCTACTGATCCAGGCTGACTTTGCTCCTCCATGAGCAGGGAGGATGTTTGCAGAGGCTGCCACTCAGAGCAGAGCTGAAGCATCTTTGCAATTTAACACTTGAGCAAGCCTTTTGTGGCCTTGGCCAGGCGGGTGTCCCAAGCAGGTTAAGTGTTTGCTGAACAAGGTGAAGCTTCGGAGCTCATCCAACTCCTCAGCATCTATAAGTGATACATCAGTGATGCCAGTGGCCTGGGTGTGACTTCAGGAAAATATTCCCAAAATGAGATAATAGAAAGAGTTCTCACACTTGAAATTCATTTTCTTACATAAAAGAAACACCGGAGATTTCTGCTACATCTTCCCTGACCTGCCTCTATTGGGAGTTTGTCAATGACTCAAATTCCCACACCTTCCCACGGCAGAGAATCTCCTCCCCTCTCTTTCTGGCTCCATCTGCCAACTGCTGTGACTTTTCCAATGTCTCCTTGTCATTCCATCAGTTATTCTTCCTCCTGAAATTATTATCATCATGTTTAGGTCGGGCTTCCCCCCGACCTATTCAAAGCTCCCTGGATATGACATTTCCTTATTTGCCGTCTTGCACAGTGGATCAACTATGGCTGCTTAAATTCTGGGGTTTCAATCTTCATCTATATACTGTGGATGGGGGAAAAAAAAAAGGAAGGGCTTTCCATCAGTTTTGTATTACATCAATAACTTTTATTAAAAGGGAGCTTGTTCTGCAAGTGACTTGTTTGGATTTAAAGGCAGGAGAGAAGAAACAAAAATGCAATGATGAAGCAAGCAGACAAAACTTGAACAAACAGCTTGGGGAACAGCTCATCTCTTGAAATATTCTTTGCCAAATCCTGGAAAAGGAATAAAATGTGCCATTATCTGCAGGGGTTTGTCCACAAGCAGGGCTGTTTTGAGGCTGCATGTGAGGCTTAAGGCATACTCTAGAGCCCTGCGCAGCGCTGCACAGCAATCAAGATGGGATATCTGGCTGGAGATCTGCATTGAGACCTTGTAAAGGGCAGGAACTGTTGGGTTTCCTCCTGCTGTGCCTGTCTTGCTGTGTCTGCAGGTAGATAAAAAGGCTTTGTCTGTGGTTCCTACCACCTCAGTCCAGGAAAATGAAGTTTGGAGCAAGGTCTGCGATAAGGACCAGGAGAAGTGCTAGAGCCAGGTTTCCATGGTGACCATGGGATGCTGCGGGTGGGTTTGATGTCTTGCCTGGGCTCTGCAGCCCTGAGAAATAATTGTGGTGTGGAAGCATCTTTGAGCGCTGATGAGGGCAGAGAATGTTTCCCATCTTTTGTCTCACTCTTCAGCTGCCCTAGAAAGGGGAAATGGGGTGAGATGTTCCTGCCTGGTGTCCTGGATATGGTGTGGAGAGGTGCCATGTGAAAGCCTCAAAGCTGAGGCCCTTCAGTAAAGGTCCTTCCTTATATCCTTGACTCAACCTCTGGATCCTTCCTGGACCAGGGACCAGGATGGGAGACTCCTCCCCTGCCCAAAAAAAGTGTATGTTTGGAAAGCAGTGATGGTACTCGTGGGATGTAGGAGACTGGTAGTAAGCTGGGAGCGTGATGAGGCCACGGCATTTTAGGCACATGGAGTCCTGCTCACATCCGAGAAGTGACTGTGCAAAAATGGCTCCTCCATCCCCAAGGAAGGGCAGCCACACAAGGGCTGAGGGGGAATGATGGCATACAGAGGACCTGTCATGGGGGACAGAGGCCAGAGCTCTGTTCTGGATAGCGTCATCTTATTTGCCTGCCTTACAAAACAAATTACCAGATCTGGTCTTGGAGATCTGTACCTATCTTTGAAGCATCCTTGGCCTTCATTTTATCATCCCAAACAGCATTAAATTCTTTCTGGGGAGGCATCTTATCAGGTGGATCTACTTGGAAAGGCTTGAAAGGCTCTTGTCATGCTTTTCTTCATGTGTGCTTTGAATTTATAGCTCCCCATCGCCTGGAGAATCCTAGTGAGCTGGGAAATATATTAGAAAAGAAGATGATGGCTCCTTCCCTAGCAGAGCTGATATTAATGTGGCTGTTACACCTGCGGCACAGCTCTCTCCTGCCAAGGTGCCTGCAGTCAGACCAGGCACTGATTCATCAGCAGGACCAGCCCCACTGCTTTGCAGGAGCTGGTTCCCAGGTACAATAAATCCTGCTTCAGTTGCAGGAGGTGGGGAAAGCCAGATCAGCACAAAGGGTTGGTACTGGAGGCAGAATTGGGTTTTCTTGGCTTCCAGGCTCAGAGCTGATCGTCTGATCCAGTGTCTTGGGTTGAATCTGACTGCTCTGCTGTGTGCCGGCTTCCTCATGCTCAAACTGAAATGATGGCTTGACCTGGGAGGGGATGGAGCTGTCTCAGTCAGTGCGGGTTTGCTCAGCACCGAACCATCCTCCCAAGGGTCAGTCAAGTGCAGCAAGGTGCAGGAACAGCAGTTGCTGTGCTTCATGTCCAGGACTGCAGCGCAGGGACAGGGACACTCACTGCATGGTGTGGGGTCCGGCAGAATCATAGAACCACAGACTGGTTTGGGTTGAAGGGACCTTAAAGCTCCTCCAGCTCCAACCTCTGCCACGGGCAGGGACACCTTCCACCAGAGCAGCTTGCTCCAAGCCCCTGTGTCAAACCTGGCCTTGAACACTGCCACGCATGGGGCAGCCACAGCTTCTCTGGGCACCCTGTGCCAGCGCCTCAGCACCCT
>WYDI02000202.1:0-62577 GCA_009867235.2 Psittacus erithacus
CCTGCTAATGTCTGAAAACTGGCCTTTGCATAGTGTGGAGCAAAGAGTTTTATTGATGATTCATGAGATTCCTTTATAAGCCCAAAGGTGCTAAATCTTACAGAGTACATCTGCTGTATTTCAGCCTGCTTCAGCTGTGTGTATGACTTGGACAAACAGTGATCTCTGAAGCACAGTGCAGCTTTGCCTGTATTCCTCTGAGAACTGCAAATCTGGGCTGTGCTTTAGAATGCAAATCATTGCAGGCCTGGGATGGAAAGCAGTAACATCTTCCATATTGTTCTCTTATGTGGAATGAACGGCAGATGCAGCAGTCACTGTGAACTACGAACAAAGATGGAGCCACTGATAAAAAGTTCGCAGTGTTCATAAACAGTGCAATAAATCTGGAACGTTGTTGATAGTATAGGAAGGATGTCTCTAACAGATTCTCAGATGTAATCAAGGTGCCAGCTAAGGACCAATTCACAGACCTGTAAAAGACTTGCTGTTATGTGGCCTTTGACAAGAGGATTCATTCAGCTTTGATTTTAGACATAGATGTCTGGTCCCTCTAGGCACAGAGGGAGAAGTACCATTGGAGGAGAACTGAAGCAAGCATTCCAGTCCTCCAGATTGCCCATGGGGGAACCTTACTCTCTCTATTGAGAGGCACTTAAGGAAGGCAACTGAAACCACATTCTTCATGCTTAAAGTTAGCCCAAGTGTCTCATTTCTGCACATGTTGGAAGTGCCACCCAGCCCAATGCTGCTGCCTTGGAGCAGAAGGACTGCAATATTTTCTCTGATTTAAGCCAAAGTCAAGCATTTGTGTGGAAAAAAAAGAGGAGCTAAAGAGTGTAAGCTAAAGTCTAACCTCTTGGTGTGATGAGGATGGTGAAGGAGTAAGAACATTGACTCAGATCCCAGAGCCAGTAGAGCTGTTTGAGCCCAGCAGTGGAAGATAATGATCTCAGACACTGAGCCAAGCAAAGGCAGCTGCAATGCCTGCGAGAGCCAAGCTGGTGTCTCCACATGGTGTTACACAGCCCTATGGTGCTCTTTGAATCACACTACACTGTGTGATGTGGATGATCCTAGAGATTGTGCTCCTAGGGCTCCAGTGTCCTTTAAAGAGAAGCTATCCCAGCGTGAGCCACATACTTAAAGGGATGTGAAGACTCAGAACCTGCTCCGATGAGCAGATGACCAAGACCAGATACTCCCATCTCCCTCTTGCCTCCCATCCAAGGCTAATTTCTTCCATGTATGAGTAAAGGCTATTCCAGTACCTGGGAAATGGAATGTTTATGTGCAGTTCTGCACTGTGTTTCCTTAATGCTCTCTTAATGCTCTGTTTTGCATCCTGCAGATGATCACAGCAGGGTGAAGCTAAGGCCTTTACCAGGAAAAGATTCGAAGCACAGTGACTACATTAATGCTAATTATGTCGATGTAAGTTGTTTGAATTGGTTTGATTTCTCTAACTCTGAGTCCTTCCACAAGGAGGGAGTATTGCTGCTCATGAAGTGGCTGTGTTTTCCAACTTCACCTGAAAATTTTGCTGTGAATTCCTCTCTCTGAGAAAGGCACCTTTCTTTGTTACCTTTAAAATATTGATATGTCTGCCATGATCCTGCTTTCATCTCACTTGGCATTATGGTTTTCTTTGAAGGGTTACAACAAAGCAAAAGCCTACATTGCTACCCAGGGACCTTTAAAATCTACTTTTGAAGATTTCTGGAGGATGATTTGGGAACAAAATACTGGAATCATTGTCATGATCACAAACCTTGTTGAAAAAGGAAGAGTAAGAGATTTTCTAGTTTATTAGCAGTTGCTTCTTACCACATTCCTGAATCATGGGGGCAGAATTTGTTTTTAATGGTTTGGGATATGATATATATTGATGTATAATATATAACTAACAGAACAGAAGGATACATAGCTAGCCATGATTTTACTTCTTTAGCAAGCTCTAAATACAAATGTAAAGCAACAGCTCAAAGCCTCAGCCAACCCACCCAACTGTGTCTTTGTTCAGAGGAAATGCGATCAGTACTGGCCATCAGAGAACAGCGAGGAGTATGGGAACATCATCGTCACGCTGAAGAGCACAAACATTCATGCCTGCTACACTGTGCGCCGCTTCACAGTCAGGAACACAAAGCTGAAAAAGGTGAGTAAAGCCTTCAGTGTTCTCACCCAGAGGCCTTCTGGCCTGTGTAGGATGCAAGGCGCACAGGAGCAAAACCCAGTGTTTGCATGGGCAAGTTAAAGTAACAGGTGGATGGGAAATAAGTAAGCAAAGCTGGGATTACAAGGAGGCTGGTGAAAGGTTTAACCTGTGTTTCTTTTTCTGGAGTTCACTGCTGCTTTGGTGTCACAGTCATTGCTGTTATTACCTTTTCCCACATGGATTTTTCCTTGAACTCTGTCTCCACCTAGCAGGAGGCAGAGCTGCAGATTTCTTTTGTTAGAATCCAGCAGGTTTTCAGCTGAGCATTGAGTCTCTTTCCATGCTTCTCATCCCAAATCTTTCTGTTCTTTCTGTGCACACTTTGCACTCAGGGTCAGAAAGGAAACCCCAAAGGGCGGCAGAACGAGAGGACGGTCATTCAGTATCACTACACCCAGTGGCCTGACATGGGTGTGCCGGAGTATGCTCTGCCCGTGCTGACCTTTGTTAGGAGATCCTCTGCAGCCAGAACCCCAGACATGGGACCAGTGGTGGTGCACTGCAGGTATGAGGGGTATGAGTGACTACTTCATGGCAAGCATACCTAGTGTGCAGCAGGTGCTCTTACACACCAGCTAAGACAAACACAGGCTGGAGCAGCCCTGGTGGCCCAGAATAGCAGCAGTTTGGTACAGGGTGGATCTCTGTATGGCTTCTTCCAGCCAGTACCAGTAACAACAGCAGTGGTGACAGTGGCAAGTGTTGGGGCAGGTGAAATCCAAGACCGTGGTAGCCCCATGCTCATTGTCCTGGCCTGCGAGGCCGGCTTTGGTGGCACGGGCATGATGGCTTCTGTTATATTCACCCTCATGTGCAGCACAGAGATACCCACAGAAGAGAGGAAATACATAATTGGTCAAATTCCCAGAAAATGAAGTATTTTGCTGAGAAACTTTCATGGTTGAGGCTAACAGAAAAACGAAAGCCTGTGAGCAGGAATATTTGCTTAGTTCTGCTGTTGTGACCATTTACTTTCATCTGGCTGTGTTATATGGGTTTCTCTTATGTTTTTTTTATAGTGCTGGTGTTGGCAGAACTGGTACCTACATTGTGATAGACAGTATGCTGCAACAGATTAAAGACAAAAGCACAGTAAATGTCCTAGGTTTCCTGAAACATATCAGGACACAGCGCAACTACCTCGTCCAGACAGAGGTAAAAATCGCAGCAGGCTTGAATTTAAAGCCATGTCCATTTTATGTTGTAATCAAAAAGAAAACATTTTTCTGTTACATCCCTATAAAAATTTAATATATGACTGACACTTTTTGCTCTGGAACTTCTCTCTTCTTATAGACCAACATTTCAGATTTGGTTTTTGACTTAGAGTTGTACGTGTGACACTTGTAAATGTATTCTGGACTTGGCCATACTTGCATGGGTGCCTTGTTTTTGCACATCCTTCCTTTAGTGTGCTGTACCCCTTGGTTAAAGCCAGCTGTTTAGTTTATTCCAAGTGCCTACATGACATGCTTGTTTTTCTAGGAGCAGTACATTTTTATTCATGATGCCTTGTTGGAAGCCATCCTTGGGAAGGAAACTGAAGTATCTGCAAACCAGCTGCATATTTATGTTAACAGCATCCTCATACCTGGCATAGGAGGGAAGACGCGACTAGAGAAGCAGTTCAAGGTATCACCGCCATCCAGAAGGACTTAATTTCCTTACTGTCTTTTGTATGGTCTGTCTTCAACTGCCATTTGTCATAGATAAGGAACCAAACCAGAACACTTGATTAGCAGCTTCAGAAGTTTTGTCCTCCACAGTCTTAGCTAACGCTGCTGGAAGTCAGGATTAAAACTCTTGAAGGCAGAAGTGAGCAGAGGGGCATGGACACTGTTTTGGAGTGTGCTGCTAGTCTCCCTGCTCCCACAGGGGCTTGGATGTCCCTGAGTCTGTGGTTAGCTTGGCTGAAAGTCTTCTTCCAGTCTATGGCTCTCCTGCATATATGTGGAGAAGGACATGAAATGAGATTCTTCGCAGCTGTGGCTGCCCCATCTCTGGCAGTGTTCAAGGCCAGGTTGGACAGGGCTTAGAGCAATCTGCTCTAGAGGAAGATGTCCTTGCCTGTGACAGGGGGAGCAGAACCAAATGATCTGTAAGGTCCCTTCCAGCCCAAACCAGTCTGTGATTCTGTTATGTTATGAAAAATGCTTTAAGACCAGGAAACACAATAGGCCTTTCTCATCGCTATTAACTGTGCTTGCTGCTTTTCCCTGCTATGTCATAGCTGATTTCATCCTGGCCTAATTTATTTTTTGCTCAGATCTCCTATTTGAAACCTAAGATTTTCTGATCAGATTTTATTTGAATGCCTTTAAAAATATTTTGTGAGACTGTGTATCATAAGATTATACATGACATCTGTTTTCACAGCTAAACTCACTCAATAACTACCCAAGGAACTGAAACCATTAAATTATACCAGGTGCCAAGCTATTCAAAACCCAAACAGGCTCTTCTCTGAATTCACTCACAGAAATCTCAGTACTTCTGCATCAGTCAAGACATTCCAGATGCTTAATTACTAAATTAAAGAAACAAGTGCAAGCACAAGCAATAAACACACAAAATGCAGCAGGAGAAAAGGATTTCTTATTTTAAAAAATTATATGTCTAAGTGTAGGTATATGCATCTAGATTATACGTATAAGTATAAACATACACATATAAAATGTACACATTAAGATGTTTTTTGATGACTTGTAGCAAACCTTCAATACCTTGAGTGCCAATTTCAGAAATTACTTTCTCTACCAACATTGCGCAGGTATTTTGAAACCCCATAACTTCTAATGAGGCCTATGCCGGTACACAGATGGGTTGAGTGCTATCTTGTTTAGAGTGCATTTGAAACTGGGACGTGACCAGCAGCAATTATTAGACCTTCCTCTCAGTTCTGCTGCTGCCACAGAGCTGGCAGAAAATGACTTGTGCTCATGCCCTGGTACAGTAGTTTACATTCCACCATCTTAGAGTAAAATTACGCTGAGTAATGAGTTGCTAGCGCAGGAAATGACAAAGCCACCTTCACTGTCTTTGCTCTGGTAGAATCTAGGTGAATATTCAAATAGAATCTACCTCCCTGATATCTTTTTTTTGTGCCTCTAAGCAGCTCAGGATGAACTTGGCAGACCAGAGAATGTAACCCGTGGCATCCCTCAGGTCTTTGGTGGGTTCCCCAAAGGCCTGGCAGAAAACGAGATTCTACAGGAATGATCTGGCTTTTATTTTGGGAGAAAACATCGGGGTTTTTGTTCTATTTTTCTAGCTCTTCTTCCTTGAGAACTGCTTCTGATTGGACATATCTGCAAGTCTATGAAATATACTCTGAAAGATACCTAAATGTAATGTTCAGTGAAAATACATTTTAATGGAACTTCATTTTCAGGATGTTTCGATGCTGAGAGCTGCAGAAATCTTTTTATCCTTTAAACATGTTGTATGAAAAGGATGATTTCCATTGGCATCTTGAGTAGTTTAAACAAGTTTAACAATGTAGTTTATTCTTCTACTAATGTATTTTCACAGGAGTTGGCAAAGAAACCTCCTCTCTTCATTTAGAGCACTGTGAGAACTGGCTTACTTACTACTTTATTCTTTTTCAGCTGGTTACACAGTGTAATGCAAAATACGTGGAATGCTTCAGTGCTCAGAAAGACTGCAACAAAGAGAAGAACAGGAACTCATCAGTTGTGCCATGTAAGATCACATCTTTGGTTTGATTACTGCCTAGCATAACTTTTTGTACTGAATTCTCCTGGTTTTATGCATGAAAAGGCAAAGCCACTAGGAAGGAGAAATGTATCTTTTGTTCAGGCCAGGCTGTCTTGTCTTTCAGAATTACCCTGATGAAACTGAACAAAAGAAAATAGTGACAGTGTCAGCCAGATATACTGTCCAAGTGAAATCTTAATTTGAAGTGCTTGAGAATTTGAATTATTAGGTAGGGGATAAATCTGTGGAATACTGAGAGAATTACTTTGATACTGCTCTCAGCTCAGGTGAGATCTCCCAGTGTGATTGGCACAAGTTGTTTGTAATTCAGCTACTACACTCAAATTCTGCATGTGAGCCTTCCCCAGATATCAGGGTCTTTAGTGCCCAAGGACACAATTTCACAGTCATTAATATGGACTCTGCATGGTTGCCAAGCAGTATGAGCAAACCAAGCGTGGGCACAATGTCATTGCCATCACATTACCAAGGGCATACAGGACAGTTAATAGACAAGCTAGGGAGCCTACAAGGATGCTGGAGAGGGGCTCTTCATCAGGAACTGTAGTGATAGGACAAGGGGTAATGGGTTTAAACTTAAACAAGGGAAGTTCAGGTTAGATATAAGGAGGAAGTTCTTTACTGTAAGGATGGTGAGGCACTGGAACAGGTTTCCCAAGGAAGTTGTGAATGCCCCATCCCTGGCAGTGTTCAAGGCCAGGTTGGATGGAGTCTTGAGTGACGTGGTTTAGTGACATGTCCCTGCCCATGGCTGGGGGGTTTGGAACTGGATGATCCTAAAGGTCCTTCCAACCCAAACCATTCTATGATTCTATAAGCTTAGCACAAAGTAATAATGGCACAGACATGCAGTTTGTTAATTGAAAGGAAAGTCATCAGGATCTATCTTAAACCCAAATGTGAATGGGACAGAAATAATCTGTATGGTTTTGCACTGTGTATCCTGTTACTGCAGTGCAAGTTTGGCACTTGAGGCCTGTCAGTTGGTTTGAGGATGGTGTTGAATCCAGCCCTCAAACACAGAGATGTATAGCTCTGCTGAAGAACACACTCACACTTCTGGGTGGTTGGCCATTAGGGAAAGGTTTTGTCTCTGGAGGTTCTCTCACCCTCCAGCTGGGAGGAGTGAATGATGGTGGTGCTGTGGAGTGATAGGGAAAACAAAATAAATCAGCTGGGTTTGTGTGCTGCTGGAGACAAATGGAACACTACAGTCAAGAATTACCTGAAATTCCCTGTTATCACTGCATATACTGTTATTTGGTAATTCAGCCTGCTGTGAAAATCTTTGCCATAGTAAAATTTGATTCCTGAAATTACTTTGTCCTTGTGGGAATATTGTGCAACATTCTCTTCTATATCCTGTGTTAGCAGGCGATGCTTTAAGTCAGTTGAAGTGCTGGCCTGCTCCTGCAGGAGATGGGAGCTGCATGCTGTTTGGTTTGTTAACATCTGAGAAATTCTTACTTTCTGTATTGTGCCATGACCAGACTTTGATCTTTTTGTTTTTACCTTTCCTTTTTCTTTCTATTTTAATCTTACAGCTGAGCGTGCTAGAGTGGGCTTGGCACCACTGCCTGGAATGAAGGGAACAGATTACATTAATGCCTCTTATATCATGGTGAGGAAGCCAACACCTAATTACAAAGTAAAATCAATTCTAAGGTGCTAAATGCCAGATGCCTGTAATTGTCTTAATTCTGTATGTAATGGCTGTGTATTAACAGATGAGATTTTAACACCTTCCCCATAATGTAAAGCTATTAGCTGTGTTTTATTAAAGATTGTTGCCTAAAAAAATTAAATACAAGGTGCATTTAGGTGGAATGTGTATTTCCATAAGATAGAGTCAGATAAATAGTGGGATTTAGAGTAAATGAAAACATCAGAGACTCTGCAGAATGGAAATGGAATTATAAAATTATAGCATGTGTGAAAATATTGTGGAATAAAATGGAATAGGGTCATTATGTGTCCCCAAAGATTAAATTAATGCTTTAAAAGTGCTGAAAGCAGTAAGTAACCATGTGGTTTGTTTTGCTGCAAAAGGGCTACTACAGGAGTAACGAGTTCATCATAACCCAACATCCACTGCCACATACAACTAAAGATTTCTGGCGAATGATCTGGGACCACAATGCACAGATCATTGTCATGCTGCCGGACAACCAGAGCCTGGTGAGTTAAACTGTACCACCCTGCACAGTGCTGCGGTCACTTAGCCCAGCGTAGGGTCACTTAATTGCATGTTGAGATTTTCTGAATGAAAGCAAAGCCAATTTTTGAGCTGCCTTCTCAAAGTTTGCTATAGCTTGTTATAAAAAGACAGGTTTGAGATGTGGGGCTTCATTTTTGCTCTCCCTTTCTGTACTCACCCCTGGGAAAGACATCTTGAGCTGGGTGGATCACAGTGCCCACAGGCAGCCCACTGGTGATGACAACCTCTTAAGAGGCCAGGCTGTATGGAGCTTGGAGCAGCCTGATCTAGTGGAAGGTGTCCCAGTCCATGTCAGGGGGGTTGGAATTAGATGAGCTTTAAAGTCCTTTCCAACACAAACCATTCCATGATTCTATGAAAGCTCCTGAGGGCTGCCTGGATAGTAGGATGCAAGACACCGATGCTACTGAGTGGCCAGAGCCATGGGTAAGGACTTCGAGAGGAGCAGAAATACAAAGCAGGGGCAGTAGAACAGTTGCTTGTTTGACCAGGGGCTTAAAGCTCAGGCCGTGCAAGACTATGCCTATGTAAGGTTACAAATGCTATTTTTGATGAAAGTGAAAAGCAAGCATATACGTTAATTTAAGTGGAAATAACGAAACAGAGGGAGAGAGAATAAGGAGACCCCGGTGAAATGCTAATCACTACTTCCAGATTTACTAGCACGTCTCAAGAGGGTGTGTTGAAAAGGATTAAGAACTAAACAGTCCTTTTTTTCATGCATGCATCACTGAGGTGAATAGATGGTTATAGACGAGAATGGAAAAGAAACCACCTTCATTATAGCAGGAAAATAGCAGTCATGAGGGGCTACTAAAGAGGCAGCAGTCAATATGCTTCCTGCATGCTTTGCGATGAAAGGGACTGCAGGCACTGCAAGGCAAAGAGCCTTCAGAGCAATCAGATCGAATCAGAAAGCACTAATGGAATGAAAGTGTGTCAGGTGGAAATGAAGAGGCTGATCTTGTCTTTACAAGTACATGGAATAGCTCTGCAGAACAATAGTGATTAAAGGGTAAAAGAGGAATGCTGGATTCAGCCACATCCCTTGCAAGGATGCCTGGTCCCTTCTTTCATCTCCACTGCTCCCAAGGTGGAGGCTGGCCTGCAGGGCAGTGGCACCCATGTGTTCGCTTGATGGTTAGCATGGGTTGTGTTGGCTGGCAAAGAGGGATGCCACAGGACTGAGGCAGTGGCAACGTGCTGAATGTGTAATGCCAAGGGACAAGCTGATAATGCAATGCAAGCTACTTTCTGCATCAGGATCTGTCACTTTCTCAGCCATATTACATTGCTTGCTGGTACTTCTGCTTATTTGGGGCAGATTGTCAAGGTACTCAGAGGACTTAGGACCCCAAGTCCCATTTTCAGAATAAACATTTGAGGCCCAAATCTCAACAGTATCTTGCATATAACATGCATTGAGTCTCCAGGCCCACAGAAGGAAGCCTGGTTTTGGAGATGTGCTCATGGGTGCAACGGGATGAAGTGGGTTCGTAGTTCATGTTTTCTCCCCAGTTTAACATGGGTTATTCAGACACAAGCGTGCACTGCTGTACATGCTGCCAGAGCAGCTTCTGTGCTTACACTGCAGGGATGATAGGCTCCTAAAGCCAGGAGGAGAAACAGGCTTTGCAGTTATGTGGTGACAGAGCCTAATTTCCTTTCTCTGCTGTAAATTAAGAATTCACAGTTTGTTCTTAAAGAAAAGCTTTGGCAGTCTGTTCTCTACATCCTGTCAATTAGGCTACTGCAGCACTGAGCTTCCTCCACCATTCACAGTCTCACTGAGGTTTTACAGTGTCTCTTCAGGAGAGGAGTTTTTCTGAGGCCCTTGCATTAAGTTAAGCCAGGGTTTTTTTTTCAAGGCTAAGAATATTTGGGTTTCTTCCTTTCTCCTCACTCCTCCCCTTGCTCCTAAAAAGTCAAGCCCTACATAAGTGTCCATCAGTCTTCTACTAGACCTAATCCACAGACCCGGAGTTTTGGATTAGACCACAATAAACACAAATTAACAATAACAAGCAATTAGTCTTTAAAGGTCAGTGATGTTTTTTCTAAACAGGTACCTGACTTTCATGCAAAACTGTGTAGGCAGGAGGTAATAAAACCTGAGATACAATATAAAGGTTCAGTATGAGTGAGCTAAGATAACCATTTCCCTATGAAACCAATTAAAAAGTAGACATTACCTGTTTGGACGCACAAAGGAAGGATCTGGCAGCTGTAATAGTAAATCTGTTTTAGACAGAGATGGTTTTTAAAGGTCAGCTGTTGATCATCTCTATTTATCAAACCAATATTTTGATCCACTGGATCTTTCAGGCACACACAAGGTGTCTGGAAGGCTGTAGTTGTGTTTTGTGTCATTCCTCCAGGCAGAAGATGAGTTTGTGTACTGGCCAAGTCGCGAGGAATCCATGAACTGTGAGGCCTTTACTGTGACCCTTATCAGCAAAGACAGACTGTGCCTCTCTAACGAAGAGCAAATTATCATCCATGACTTTATCCTTGAAGCAACCCAGGTAAAACTCCAAATGTGGGTCTCGGCTTTTCACCAAAATGTTAATGATGTCCTTTAAATATGGAGGAAGAGTTCAGAAACAATTTTGAAGATGATTTACTGGTAAATGCATGTGCATGCATGTTGCTCACAGGGGAGAGGTGTTCTCGTTGGCTCCTTCTCTGTCTCACTTCTACTTCCAGGTAGATTCTTCTAGCTAGTAAGACCGTAGTATTAATCATTTGTCTTATTTGAAAGTGAAAACACTGGGTTTTACATTTTGAAATTACACAAGTAGATTTAATTATTCTTTGTAAAGGCCAACCAAGGTTTATTGTCCTATTTTTGCTTACAAAATTCAGGTTATATTTATAAACTTATAATTTATTTTTGTGGGTCTTAATTAAGGGATTTTATATGAGGACATTGGTTTTGAGCTCTAAACCTGCCTCTAGTCTGCTGTCTAGATTGTGGCTGGATTTTGCTGCAAAACATCACTTTGCAAGCCCTTTTAAATTTGAATTCCTTGGTTGCTCTTCTCTTGGTTGGCTTTGGAGCTATAGTGGCTCTGACAGAGGTTTATGTGGATATAAGCCCTGAACTCAAATACATAATCTTTTCTCAACTAAACATTTTGTTAAAGTTGCATGATTTTAGGGCATTCACTGTTACAGAGATGCTATAGCCTTGTGTCTGTTGTCTTCTTTCTAAATAAACTGTTTGGAAGAAGAAGATATCTCTTCAGTTCATAGTGAGGCTCTTCCCTCTTTCTACCTGGAGTAGATAAATGTGAAACTAAAGTAGCTAATGCCCAGGCTGGTTTCTCATTGCAGGATGACTACGTTCTGGAAGTCCGCCACTTTCAATGTCCTAAATGGCCAAACCCAGATGCTCCCATAAGCAGTACCTTTGAACTTATCAATGTAATCAAGGAAGAGGCCTTAACAAGGGATGGCCCCACCATAGTTCATGATGAGTATGTCATCTCTTTTCTCCCATTTATATGCAGATTGTACAAGGAGTTACTCAGCTATAGGATATTTGTTAGGACTGATACCCATTCTTGCATGGAGTGGATGGGATTTATTGATCTAGAGAACAGGAACAGAATATTTAGACTTACAGGGGTGAGTTTTCAGTTGGCGTCTAAGGCTAAATACACTTTGCTTAGTGTAGTTTTTAAGTTCATCATACTTTTAGGTGGACTCAGAAAGTAAGGATGTGTTTGCTTTGTATTTTGGGTTCTTCTGCACCTGGAAGTATCCCATACAAATCCTACAGCCTGTTTCAGAACCCAGAAGAGCTCTGGTTTAGATAAGGCCCAATATGGGCTTATGGAAGCCAGTTTCAAAACCGCCCGAGCTCCTGTCTAACAGCTCAGGTTTAATGCGCTGTGTGAGAAGGAACAAGCTCTGCTCAGCTGTGTCTCAGGATGAGCAGCGGAAGTATCTTGTGACAAAGGGCCCAGGTTTTTAGACAGCAGATTTATTCTCCCTCCTTCTGCTTCCCCATAACCCTCTAAGGGGCCCATATGGTGCCAAGTGGGAGAGCGGGAGCCTGCTAACACAAGGCCAGCATGCCCAAGCACTTCTCTCCTTTTGTAGTGCAGTGGTGAGCATTGTCTTGCCAGCTATGCTTGAATGCCTAATTATAAAGGATGCTAAATATTGCATTGCGTATTACTACTTTGCATACATTATGGAGCTGCAAAATACCATTACAGTGAAGCTGGAGCCTGGATCCAACAGGATCTCATTGAAGGGGCTGTTTTCCTGGTGGGCAGAGCACTTCCTGGAGTCATTCTGCCCTTAAAAACCCAAGGAAGCGCAATATCTGATACTGCTTGAGTTGCCCTTGGAGTGAACACTGAGCCAGCATCAATGACTGCTATACCTGCCCCTCCCTGTGCTCCAGTCCCTTAGACCTTGCTACAAAACAGAATTAGTGGGAACGCCTGCGAAATCTTCACCTTCTGTGCAAAAACATTGCTGCTGCTGAAAGAGCTTTTGCTTTCCATCAGTGTGTTGCTGCTGCAACAGGTTTTTCCCTGACTCTTGCAAACGGTGCCTTGAGCTGCAGCAAGTAGTTTTTCTCCCACCACCTCCTGCCTTGCTACATGGCATAAGCTCTGTTGCCTTTTGCCAGCACTGATTAATTCCAGGCTAGTTTTAATATTCATGCTTTGGGTAGTCTGAAGTGAGGTTTTGCTACTCTTGCAGGATTTAAGATTATGTTTTACAGCATTAGAACCATTATTGATTTGGGCATTTCATGCTAGACACCAAAAAAAAATAAATCAAAATCACATTCCCAACAATGCTGAGTCATTCTTTCTGTAAATTGCTTTTTTGTGTTTATTTGTCATATTCAGTGATTTTATTTTTAAGCCTAACACATAATGTGGATTCTGCTTTTCATTGAAGCCTAAGCAAATGTAGCTGAAAATGAAAACTTCCCTTTACTACATGCAGCAACTATGTCATATAATCTGCTAATAATTACAACTGCAGATTAATTCCAAATACGTGAATTTGCAGACACTAAGTCCATGTGGTATTTAGGAAGTACATTGTGGGATGAACTTAATAACAGCATTTCAAAGAAGTTCAGATATTCCAACTCAAGACAGATGTCAAGATTTTTAAATATACTGCCCATGTGTAAGCAAATAGATTTGCTGCATAATTTTCTATGAGAAAAGCCTTCAGGTTATTGGGAGCTGGAGGTTATCAGCCCAAGTAAAACTGAGGCCATTGAACTCTCAGAGGCATTTAAGTTGCGTCTCATCAGGCACATAGACTGGCCACCTCATCCACTCTCCCTGTACATGATAAGTCACAGCCAGCTATATGGTTCTGCTGCTTCTCATATAGACTCTTCATCAAATATAGCAGATCTATTGTCATCAGATTTCTAAGCAAATTGAGTTTCCAAAAATCATGTGAAGTTAAGTCAGCATATGTCTTGATTTCCACAGGAATGCTGTAAAAGCTCCTAGTGGTGATCTTACTGTACAAGATAGCATTGCAGCACTTGCTGATTGAGTTCTCATGTACAGCTACCTCTCCAAACAGTTTACAGAGCAAGTCAGCACCAATGTCCCCTTTTACAGGTGGGACATTTAGACATAGACTTGCTCAAAGTCGCAGAGCAGACCCATGGCACAGCCAGGATTCGGTCTCCTGAGTCCTGGGAGAGCAGAGGAGAGCTGAGGCTCCTCAGAAGCAGTTACGAGCCCCTGTTGCTTAGGATTCTTTCTGCCTGCAGCTGCACGTATGGTTCAAGCATACCCACAGATACAGCAGCAGTAAGGTTTCTACCTGACCAGTATCTCAAGGACACAGTGAGTTGTGCTTCTGATGAATAACCGTTGCTCAGGTTCTTACCAAATGACAGCACAGCTCAGCTCTTCAGAATCCATAATGTCTCTTGGGTGCCCAGCTCAGGGATGTTGTCTTTGCCGATGAATCAGACCTAAGGAATACTTTGAGATGTGCCCCATTTACTTGTGAGCACCTCATATCCGTGTTAGCTTTCTGTAATTGTCAGATGTGGAGGAAAAGGCAAAGTCTCATTTCTTTCTAATCATTTCTGTTTTGCTTGAGCTCCCACTAATGAATTTAAAATACGCTCAGCTATAATGCAGATGCTTTCAGGACATGTGGCATGTGAGAACTGTTTTCAGTGTTGTAGTCTCCAGTGTTATAGGCTGGGTATTTTTAAATTGCTCACATTCTTCTTCTGATACACTTCTTTGTATTGAATACTGCGGATACCCTGAGATGACTGGTGTACCATCAGATTTCTCTCCTATAAATTAAAATGACTAAGAATCAGCCAGTATAAAACAAGCATTTAATAGAGACAGAGATGAACTACAGTAATCACATACGACTACATCAACATTTTCATGGCTCTCTGTTAGTGTCCTCGGTCTGTTTCTGAGTAACTTACTCCTTCGGTGTGGTTTTTCAGGTATGGAGCTGTGTCAGCGGGAACGCTATGTGCCCTTACCACTCTGTCCCAGCAACTGGAGAACGAAAATGCTGTCGATGTGTTCCAGGTGGCAAAGATGATAAATCTCATGCGGCCTGGAGTATTTACAGACATTGTAAGTCTTTAAATGGAATGTAAATGGCTAGTTTACAAGGTTTTCATCTGTGACCAAAAGCATGAACTGAAACACACACTGTGTATGCTATCAAGCCCTACAGCTTCTGCTACCAAGCAGAATTTGCATTTGAGCTTTTTATTTTGTAAGTTGTTTTCTATGACCCTGAAGCCCACACTGTAAGTCTCTGATTCGCAGTTAAGCTTATTTCTCATACAGTTGAGGGGCCGCTGTACAGGCAGCCCTAGCACAGAAAGACCTTTCAGCTTCTCATCATCCCCCTGCCAGCCCTGTAAATTAAGCTGTTGTATTTAAACAATCTGAAGGGATGCAGCAGAGCAGCTAGGACTGCAGGGAGATAAAGCTTCAGCATTGGTTCTCTTCACTCACTGTGCAGCAAGAGCAGCACCCTTGCCTTGGTGTGCATGGCCCTGTGGTACCAGGGAACAACCTGGGGCTGGGCCTCTGGTCTCAGGTATTGTCCTACCCTCCTGTAGTGTTTAATACCAGAAATTATATTAAATAATTATATAATATAAGAAATTATATTATTTACCAGAAATAATATAATCTACCCAAAACTGGACTTTTGAGTTGACAAGGTTAAACTAGATTAACTCTCTGTCTTTTTCTTTGCTACATGTACACTTCTGGTAATGAATATCCATGAGCTTCCCTGGAAATGCCATATTTAAGTGCCATTTGTATACGTGTTCTTAAATAACTTGTTCTTTCTTTTCCAGGAACAGTACCAGTTTCTTTATAAGGCAATGCTAAGCTTGGTCAGCACTAAGGAAAATGGAAACGGTCCCATGACACTGGACAAAAATGGTGCTGTGATGGCCAGTGACGAATCTGATCCTGCAGAAAGCATGGAGTCTCTTGTCTAATTGGAAACCTGAAAAGGCACTTAATTTGTAGAACTTCTGAAGACTGAGTGAACTTTTTTGAGGCCTTTTTTGCCAGACTCTAGGTTATACAATAACCCAATTACTTTTTTACACTGATAAAAGTTTTGATATTTATTTTTTGCCATTTTATGTCTTAATGGTATCCTACTGAGCATTTGCACCTCTGTTTATTTCACGCAGTGAAACGCAATTTTATCTAGTTTGCACTATATGATCAGTGTTACTGCCTATAATATTCTAATCCAAGACAAGCCCTGATGTGACATTCCATAACAGCAAGCATATGCTTTTTTCTGTTTCGTTTAAATGCAGTGAAGTTTTGCTAACGACAGTGATCCTCAAATCTTAAATCTTGAATGCTAGGCCAGATGGATTCTTTCTACAACAGATACTGAACCCCTTCATATCATATTTATTCCTGTAATGATCATGTCACAGTTTTGGTATTCTGAATTCCAGTGGAGCAGATGAGCAGTGTTCATCCTACAAAAGGTGGCAGGTGATGATTAGCTGCAGTGAAGGTGTAGTAGCCTTGTGGAGCTGAAACAATTATTTCTCTATTGTTTCAAATTGCTGGTTTGTCCACTTCATAGGCCTAAGACTTGCTTCACATGGAGTATATAAATTACCTACAATATAATTATCAATTAGATGCAATTCATATGTGGGACGCAGTGACAGGTTTTGATTTTACAATTTCAAAGCTTACCCATGTATTCAGAAATACATCGGTTTTAGCTTTTTAACAGCCCTGTGATGGGAAAACGTTTTGGTTTTATTCTCATCAGAGCCAATCCAGTGAGAAACCTACTCCAGCCCCCAGTCAGACCTGTTTTCAGCTATATTGAAGGTAGCAATATTTTACAGTACTAAGCTATTCAATATTTTAAACACATTAATTTCCTTACTATTTCTTGACTATGACCTCACACCTAATGGTATGTTACATGATGACAGGCGTTTCTTAATTTCAGAACTGTTAGATGCCATTTTTACAGGTGTGTAATTTTCATACTTTAGTGCTAAAACATAAAGTACTGATCCATATTTACTGGTGAAGCAAACTAATAAAAAACAACTACCTATAAAGTTACATTCTCCCTCTTTTTTTTTTGCCAGACTAATTCTTTAGCACAAACCAAGCTTATTGTGTTATCCCTCCCACACCAATGAAGTGGTTTCCCCCAGATTCCATAAATTATTGAATTATTGTTTGGAGCATTTAAGTGTACATCCTCACTGGATCCCTTTTCCTGTGTATTTGGTCACAGTTCAGCAAGGTCCATCCCTGTTTAACAGGATTAAGTAAGCACATACTTAATTCTCCTGAAAATTAAAGCTAAAGGTGTCCTTCACAGCTCGGCTGAGTAGGGAGGGGTGACTGAATCTGCCTTGAAAAGAAGGAACTATGTTGCTTCAACCACCCTGACATTTGGTATACAGCTAAAGGCACTATCCCTTATCTGTGGCATTAGTTTCTTTACTTCTAAATTTGAGCTGCACAAAACATGCATTGGAATTTTTCAGGACTTGTCAAAATGTTACAGCATGGTTATTTTCTTTTCATTTAAATGTAAACCCATTAATTTCGTCCAGTCCAGCCTTGTTGAAATACTGCCGTTGGGCAAGGCTCTGTGCATTTTCACCAGCAAGGAAGCTGAAAGTGAGCTGCTTAATATTGAGAGTAGGAATTTTGGTTCAGAACCTTCCAAGGTACCACCCTAATGAGAGCAGAGGAGCTATGCCAACTGATGTGTGCTAACATCTGGCCTTCTGGTTTTAATAATGGAAAGATTTCCTAGATAGATATGCTTGATTAACACCAAAGTATTCCAGAATTCATCAACAAGCTTTTTACGTAGTCACTTTTTACTTCTCAGTTTGAACCCCCACTCCATACAAGCGATCCAAATAACTGCTCATGCTGAACAGTGCAGTATAGCCGTGGTTTCAGTAAGGAAATCCCATGTCCAGCAACAGCTAAAAAATGTGCAAAATGTCTCAAAACAGTGCTTTGTAGGTTGCATCCCCTTTGCACTGGGACAGCCCAGCTCCAAGGAGGGAATTAGTTAACGTCTGGTAGAAGTTAAGGCTGGCTCTCCAGTCACTACCTCCCAGTAATGAGAATGGTTGAAGTAAGTTTCCATGTACTGCTGCTGCAAGGTGTTGCTGAGTGGTCTGTTGGCCAGGGTGCATCCGGGTAAGAGGCTGGGGACCCCTTTTTGTGCCCCCAGCAGTGATCCTGGCCCCAGGCAATTCCAATTGGTTGCACAAAGGAACTCCGATGAGTTGGCTCAGTTCAGTCTGAAGTATTTAAGTTCCTGTTGAGGTGTAGGGAGAAGTTAAGAATTCAAACCCTGACAAGAGGGAAGTGACACAAAGGTTATGGCAGGCATCAAGAGGGTTGGATTTGTTCAGTACTTTCAGCTGATTACTTTTCATTTCAGTGGCATGATGGAAGATAACTGTGGTTCATGAGGCACTGCTGGAATATCCTTGGTTCAGTCTCTTACCTTCTCGCAGCTTTCAAAAATCAATGCAAGAAGGCTGCTTGGGTTGAACTTTGGTAGATGCCTTGGAAATCCATGTGTTTGTATTGGCATTTTCCCACACCTGAAATACTTGCTTGGAGTTTAATCTATGTGGAAATAATGTTCTATGAGTTCTCCATGGATTTTTCCCTTACAGAAGCTCAAGCCGTGTGTTAAGAGCTGTGCTGACAGCCAGGAAGCCAGTAGATGGTTGTGATGCATTAGGCTTGAAGTGTGTGAAGCTAGGAATTGCTTGTGAAGGTCAGGATTAAGAGAGTGGAAGAGCTGAATCTATCCTACTGGAAGTAGGTGCATGGATTTGCATCCTTTCTATGGGACTCAGGAAGAGTGTGTGTTCAGAGAGGTGCTTTCAGAGCTCTGCTGAGATGGTTTTGTGAGTGTGTGGCCAAAGTCCCGCTCTACAGCCTTACTTTTGCCACACCAACCTCTTTCACTCCCCACTTCAACCACTTGTCGGAATTCAGTCAGGATGGCTTTCAAGCATCACAACTTCCCAGCCTGCAAATTAAGAGAACCCAAGTATATCCCATCACTATGAAATGTGTTCCTCAGCACCAGCCCTGAGAAGTAAGGACATAAAGAACTGAAGTGCCCATCCATATGTGTGTCTGCATTTAGAATGCTATATCTCCGTGTCTTGCATATGTACTGTGCCCACAGAACATGTGAAAGGCAGAAGATTTCTATGCATTGAGCCCGTAAGAGCAGCCAAGCTTTCCAAGAGGGAATGCTTGGAAAGCTGCTGTGTCATCTGAGCCTCTAAAATGGGTCACACTCTCAGCTGAATGCCCCCATCCTACAGACACAGGGGTGTGGGTAGGAGGAAGGTCTGGGAGAGCTGATTCTTCTGCAGGATCAAGGTGTAAAGAATGCTCATTTTAAACAGCGTTTGTCCTTAGTATTTCACAGTGTCTGCTTCCAATATTAACATAGGAACAGGAAAAAGCAAAAACCCAAAACCCTAAAGCTAATTCTGTGTGTGACTGTTGCTGTGCTGTGAGTCTGTTCTAGGTTAGTGGAATCATTTACAGGATCTGCAAAATTTCAGGTGTTTTTCCAATTTCTGACTGCTTGAATTGCTTAAACCCTGAGTGATATATTGGAACATTAGGAGAAGAATCTTTATAACACAGCACAACTGCCTTCTTATCAATCTTTTTGGTTTTAAGCTGATATATTTTATTTAAAAGCTAAAAAACACAGATATTGATTCTACCAAAGATACGTAACTACTAATTCTCAGCAAAACAAAACCAACTTAATTTCAAAATGAAATGTAGTTGTCTTAAAAGATTTAGCAGTCTTTCTGAAATCCATGTCCTCGGGCATCAGATCTTGTGTTCTGAAGTTTATGTTCAAACGGTGCCAGTGAATTTTTATGTGAAGGGAAAATGCCTATTTGTTAACCCACTGCATTGCTTTGCTTCTTTTCTTTTTTGCCACAGACATAATTCTACTCTTACTGTTACCCCTTTGCTCTTCTTCTCTTTGTTGCCATTCTAACAATGTGAACCACATTGGCTTTACTTACCAGAGGAGAAGGAATGCAAACAAAAAGAAAGAGAAGGAACTGTAACAAAGAGATTTGGCCTCTACTTTGTCTTAGCTGTTTAAACTGTTTTTAGTGTTTTTGTTAACTCTTTGCAAAAGGAAGCGTTTTCTACAGAGGATAATTAATTTCAAGCAAAACGTCTTGAGTTTTACGAATAAAGCGTCTCCAAAAGAGGAGACGAGTCAATTTTATACAATGTCACAACTCTCCAACATTTGGGGTAGTGACTCTGTGTTGTGTTTAGGACATTTGAAACTAGCGAGCAGCCATTGTTTCTAAAGACCGAAGCATTCACGTGTACTCCTCGTTTCTTTTCTCCTTCATTTTTAACAGAGCAAAGTCATTAAAACTGTAAATATTTTGTTGCTTGGATATAAGCATCTTCTGGGAACTTTGTATCTATGGTATATAATCATAGAATTTTATATTTTCATATAAAGCTAATTTTTTTCTAGTTTCACCTCCTCCCTAGTTCTGTGGTGGTTATGTGAATACATACCTTCTGTGTACCCAGGTAGTGAGACACCATCAGCACACTCCAAACAAGGTTTCCACACACGTAATTCCTTTGGGGCAGTGATTGTGACAAGTTGGGGTTTAGTTTCTTTTGATTCCATTGTCAGTGTGTGCAATAGGAATTAGACTTTAGCCAGTCACTGGATACGTTTGTCTCATTGATCCATTCAGAAGAAACAAAAGCAAATGTGGTGTTTGGTTTGGGGACAGGGTGGGAGGGAGTGTTTTGAGGGAGATTTTTTGGTTCGTTCTGGTTTGTTTTTTGTTTGGGGTTTTTTGTAACTTGAAGAATCTTCTTTTTTTTTTTTTTGTTATGTTAAACTATATCAAATCATTCTATTATAGTGTTATTTAATATGTAAATTGTATTGCTATACATAAAATAAAGTATGGTTTTTGATGTATTTACAGACTTCTTCCTTATTTGCATCAGATACACACACACAACAGATGCACCAGTCAGTATTTCATGGTCCCAGGCGTGCGGGATGATGGGATCCAAGGCCCACTTTATTTAGATCTCAAATCTCCAAGCAGTACTCAGCTGGGAGCTGTCTCTCAGTCACAAACAGTGGAGATAACCATCCCTTTCTAATTGCCTCTGGCTATTAATGAGCTGCCAGTAACCCCCTTCCCTCTCCACCACTGGTCCTGCGCAGGCTGTTGTGACCCATCAGAATGCCTTTTGGCAGGCAGACTTGTCTCCACTCAGATGGGACCTCAGACCTTCATTGCCGGGTGCTTTTGGTGTGCCTTTCCTTAGACCTAACTGGTTTATCAGCAGATGTCTGCCTGGAGGAACAGGGGCTTTCACCTGATTTATTGCGATAACCTGCATCTACTCACTGCTCGGCCAACCTGGAGCTGTGGTACACAAAGCAGAAGTACTCATCCCCATCTCAGGCTGGGAGGGAGGGACAGATGTTCCAAATCCTAGAGATAAGCCAGTAAATACTCCCCATGGAGCACATTAGTGGCCATCCCTCCCTGCTGCACCTGAGCCAAGGCAGACACTGAAATGGGCACACATTACACTATCAATATGATGTTTTGCAACAAAACCTCAACAGCTCTGCACACTGCTTCCCATGCTGATGCTGTGCTGAGTGTGTGTGTTACTGCTGCTGTTCTTGTGGGAAAACTGCTTGGGTTGGTTGGGTATGTTCTCATCCAGGTCTGCTGCCAGCATGCAGCCTCCAGAGCAGTGCCTGCACACGGACAAACAGCAATAATGGGAACTGCTCGTTGACATAAAATTGCTGTTAAAATCAATACACTGTGTCTGCATTCTTTTGTGTTGCAGCTATGGACCTGTATGGTCCACATCGGGGTTGACTGGGAGAAGATGAAGCCTGGGACACTAGATGGGGACTGGCAAGTGTGACATGGCAGTGCTGACAGCACAGCCTGACTCCTGCAAAGCCCCTAACTGGGTAGCATGCTTCCTCCAGCCCTTGTTTCAGGTCACTGCCTTGTGTTGCATCCCAGAACAGCCCAACACTATCCCAACTGCCTCGCTGCTCAGGAAGTGTATGTGGGAGGGCAGGGAGCTGCTTCCCTGCCTGCCAGGCATGTCCTAAGCAACGCTGCAGCAGCAAGAGCAGCCCAGTGCCCTCTGCATGGCTTTCAGGGAAGGCTGCTCTGCCTCTATAAAGATGGCAGCCCCTACACACACAGGTAGGTGGGTACATAGCCCTTCATAACAACAGTAGGGGAAAAGAGCTGCTTAAATACCACTTGTCCGGGAAGTGCCTGAGGGATGGAGCTGATGGGAAGTGGAACACGTGTCACCACCACCTGCTGCAGAAAGAAGACAGAACAGAAACCTGGCAGGTCTAACCCAGGACTGGGTAAGGAAACCTCCCCCCAGCCTATTCAGTGCGGGTTGGAAACTGTCCCATTTGGGACAGGAAAAAAAGTGTGACCCCACTGAAGACAGGCAGTAGGAAATCCTCTGAACAAAGGATGAACTGGGACATTGCCTAGTGAAACAATGGAGAGACAGCCTGGGAGATGCAGGAATGCAGCAGAGTCTGGGGTCTGTCTCCTGGTATTTACAACACTGCCCCTGAAGAAAGGGTGAAATCCTCTTCCTAAATCATTGGTAGCTATGACAAGAAGCAGAGCTGGAGCAGCCACAAGGAGGGCAATGGCTGTGCATGGGAACATCACCTGGGATAGCAATGCAACAAAAGACTGGATTTGTAGCTGCTACAGAGATCAGGACAACCCAAGGCAGCCCCTTAAATGCCCTTGGATTCTGTGCTTAGGTTTTGGCCAGGCTGAGATCTATATCCAGTGGAAACACAGAGTATGTAGTTCATTAATACTCTGGCAACAAAGAGATGATTTACCAGCACTTCCCACTACTAACAATATGCCTGAAGTAGTTGGTGGTATCAGGAGATCCCAAGTTCTTCTGTAATAAAGAGCTAAAGAGTTGAGCCTTTAAGGCTTGCAGAGGCTGCTACAGCCGTGCTAAGCAGGAACAAATAACGGCAGCATTTGTACTAAATGGATTCAAATGCCAGAAAGGGTGCCTGCAAAACCTTCTGCAACATACAAACTGATTCTGATCAATGGGTTGGTCCCACTCCTATTCTTTAGCCGCTTCAAGCTCCACAAAGTCCTTCAAGCACGGACGTGTCACCCCCACCCTCTGGCAGCTGCCTTATTGATCATTCGTGGTTTCTGTTTCCCCTCTGCTGCCAATCAATGTTTCTGATGTCTCTCTGACTTTGTAATGCTTTAAGAGGCAGCATTTCACAAAGCAATCTCTTCCTGACACTGTGTTCAATTAATCTGACAGTCACTGGGCTCGCTTTTCTTTCCTGAAGTTGTTATCTTCCTTATGTCTTGAAATCCTTGTTTCGGAGTCGATGCGGGTTCTGCTGGCACTTGATGTTCTGGGTTTGAATTGTGAATAGATTCTGCATTTCAGTTCCATGTCTCTTATGGGAGCAGTTTCCAATACTTCATATTTTGCCCTCTCTGTGTCTGGCTCATAATGTCTGTCTCAAATTCAATCCCTGCTGGTCACATGTCTGATATCACAGGATATACTTACACAATATCTAATCATAAATACTTCATTCCTTTATCTAAGGAGCTGCTGAAAGAGAGTTTCTGAGTCAACATGAGAAGAAAGCCAGAAGGTATGTGTGTTTTGTCTTGGAAGGATAGTGCTGCTGGCTGGAAGCCCAAGGCTTGATAGAAGGGAACGTGGCACAACCCTCCATCAGCTGTTTTGCTGGGGTTTTATGATCTAAAATGGTGCCTCATCTGAAAGATGAGGCCTAGCAGGCTCTGAGTACACAGGCTCCTATGTAACGTAGCTGTTGTTCTCCACTGTTTAGGATCTGTGGGTCCCAGCTTTCCCTGGTTCATCAGGGCATGATACTGGCAGCCAGGAGTGAGCAGAGCTCTGAAGTTCTTCCTACACATTAATCTGGCTTAGGAGATCCACAGACCATGCATTGCCCCACTGCCTGCCCCATCTCCATGTGTTGTTACGGAGCAGGTGGCAGCTCCACTAATACTTAGATGAAAAGAGCAGCCTGACCAGCTATTGATTTACACTAACTTCATGCCAGATCATCGATAGGCTGCACGTGGGACACAGATGGAGACTTGACAGTCTGCTGGAGTAAGCAGTTAGCATGTCCCACAGTGTTCAGCATGTTCTCACCCATCAGTTGATGTGCTGCCTTTTAGTGAGGCAGCAAACGCTGGTGACAATGACAATTGCCATGAAGGAGGGAGAACTCTATTTCAAATGTTACCCATTTGTCCTATGGCGCGGGACATTCTGTAGTTCAGCATCAGATCTCTGAGGTGCCGCATGCTCCCCTTTAAGGAGAGAAGGCTGCAATCCTCTTCAGCTCCTCGCCGAGAAGGAAAAGCAAGGGGAGAGCTGACGAGCTTGATTGAAGGAAAAAATGAGACCTTTAGCATTCCCTCTGCCAACGCATGGGAGGAAAATGATGATCTTTTACAAAGAGCCTGGCTGTTTTCTCTCTGCAAAGAGGTTCCTATGTGGTGTACGAGAGGCATGGAAAAGGGGTGTCCTGCATGTACCAGATAAATGAGCAATTTCCTGTAACAAGGTGCTTATCAGGTTCCATCAGCAGAGGATCACAAAGAATAGAAAGCCATAGAAAAACAATAAATTGAGACCTTCATTACATGCAGCCTGATAGGACCATCAGCACCACACAGCTTCACCCTCCAGGGATTGTTCTCAGCTGGCTTCAATTGCTACCTTTAACAGTATTGTCTCAGTGTCAGAACTGCTGGATGAACTCTGAACCCATTAGATGAACTCTCTGATTCTAAATTGTAATTTTAATTTAAAACATCATTTAATGTCATTTAAATCAAACATCGGTTTATCCAGGACTGTGAATTCACTGTGACTGGGATCAAAACAAGCTGTTGGCTACAGTAGCTGTAATATAGCAAGCTGTATAAAAGCAGGTGCCAGAGTAAAAGGGTTAAGCTTGGGTGACATGGTTTAGTGTGAGGTGTCCCTGCCCATGGCAGGGGGTTGGAACTTGATGATCTTAAGGTCCTTTCCAACCCTAACTATTCTATGATTCTATAAGCTATTTAACACTTAATCTAGGTATGGAAAGTTTTGCAACTAAAATATAATTTCCTTAGTATTGCTTTATACACCGTTGAGGGGGGATCAGAAAAGCTCTTAAAAGTTCAGTAACTTAGGTTATGAAAGACTCTGCCTTCTGAGTTTTAGTGGTTTAAATAAGCTTCCTTATAACCTAAATCCAATTTTCTAGATAGCCTCTTACTTAGAGCCTGTTAGACATACGTTATGCCTTTCCCTGAAAGTCTCCTAGTGACATGTAAATTGATTGCAGCCTGTGAAATTGGCCATAAGTAAATGTTTGCTCTTCTTTTTTTCCCATTTTCTTTTTCTGAAACAAAAAGGATGCAGGTGGCTTGTCTACTATCAGGCTGTGGATCCTCTATGCACTTGAAAAATGCTATTGATGAGCTCCTAGCAGTGATGTACCTCCTGAAATCTGTAGCAGTAGGCTTTTGTATTATGAAGCTAAAATACTGCATTCATTGATAATGCCATATGTAACAAAGCTCCTGAATTCTTCTCAATCTTTTTTTGTCATCACAAGTACATTTGCAATAGGCAGGGGGATTATTCATCTGATAGGTTTACACACCTCATAGTAATCTGCTGTGTAATGTTAATGGCATTATTTGTGTTGTTAGAAAATGCTCAGTATCTTTCTTGCATCATATGGTGCTACGGCACAACAGCCCTGTGCCATAGCCAGCTTTCCTGTCATTACATCCTCATAACATTCACCTAGCAAACCAGGAGAACATTTCATGAGTGTGTTAGGTAGAACAACTGATTCAAGTAAGCTGGTCAGACAACCCTGTCACAGTTTTCCCTATTTGCCAAGAATTCTCCTCCTGATTCCCCAGCCTGTCACTGGCACAACAGCCAGGACTCAGCATCTCCCAGTCCCCAGCAAAGATCAATGACTAGTCTCTGACTGATCTGCTTTAATAGGTTCTGAAACACATTGTTGTCCTGGTATCCACAGGAATCAGGAAGATTAAGTATGTAACTGCCAAAAAAATACATTAAGCTGGAGTTTGTCATGTAAAAGATATGACAGAAAGAGAAAGAATAAGCTCCAAAATGACAAGCAAAAAGAACACAGTGATTTAATATAAATGGTATAAAGTTGTTAAAATTACACCAAGTTCACAAATAAGGGATATCAGTAGCTTTCTACCACCTTTACCCCCACTTTTTATGCCCTTATTTCTTTTGTATTATCCCTGGTTTTATGCTTGTGCCACTACGCGTACCTGGGAGGAAAACCATGTTCTATAATATGACAGAGCTAATACAGGAAATGATCACAATGTCACAGACAGATGGTACAGACTGGTGACCCAGTCCAATGTACTCCTGGTGGTTTCCAGTTTGTTCAAGGAATTGCTTGGGGCAGCTGCATCCCCACAGACTTAACAACTGATGAGGAAAGTCCATTCTCTCACAAATAGCATAAACCCCCATCACTTTGGGTGCTTTCACCAGGTATTTGTAATTAACAGGCACTTAACCACAGCCTCAGCAATGAACAGCCCTGAGCGGGCCTGGTGTCCTCACATCACAGCCAGGAGGACATCATGCCCAAATTTTCAGCCTGAACCATCTTTCATCCCCTTTTTGCTCTCAGACAATAGAGTGGTCTGTTCCCAAAATAGAGATCAAAGTCCCATTATGTTATTTCCTTCTCATTATGTCCAAAGAGCATGTCCCAGAAAGGTAATATTAAATTTGGCAATTGGATTTTTTGCCTTTGAAGCTCTTATTCCACATTCTGCCTGCACTTATAGAGACTTCAATCTTTATTGATTTTCCTGTGCCACTTCTCAGCATCCTTCCTAGGCAGCATGATGTGTTCACTTTCCATATAATGAATATTCCTGTTTGGCTCCATACTCTGAAATACACCCATCTCTGAATGAGATCTCAATGCTCTGCACTGCTGATTTCCAGCTGCATGCCATGGCCCTTGTTTTTCATAGGCTGGGAACACCAAAAGAACCCTCTAGACCCAGAGATTCTGCTTTAACACAATCACTGTTGTATTGGGGCAAGGAGAGCCTTTCTATTTTTCATTCTAGTTCCAACAATAAAGTTATTAAAGCTATTTCCCATCCTGCAAGAAAGCTGCCTGATGATGATATTGTTCATTCCTTTTAAACTAATTTGATTTCAATATGGTACATTTGCAGTCATCATAATCCTATTGTGGTGTGTTATTCCCAGCATAATGACTGAAAATGCTACTGCTCAGGGGAAGGAGTTTGCTCTGGTTTTCACAGGTTTGGGGTTTTTTTTCTCTTTAATTTTATCTACTGCTGTAATATCAGAAGATCAGCCAATTTCTTCACTACAGTCCCTCCTATCTGTTCCTTTGACTTCAGTTTCTGGTGAAGGATAGAAGGTACTTTGGCAAAGTGATGTGAAGAAAGACCTACAGTTACTCTGCCAAAGGTAGCCTGCATCCACGTAGCTAAGTGTCTGTCCCAGCCACAGTGAAAAGCAAATAGCATCCTTCCTAGCAGTTCAGGTTCTCACAGGAGATGAGAATATATATATAGATGTTAAGTTATATAGTCAGCTCCTTCACACTGGGTACGGAAAACTGTGGCACTAAACCCACGGCATCCCCAGGGTCCTCCACAGCACTGGAGACATCGCTGTCTTCCTAAACTGAATGTCAGCAGAACCTTCAAATAACAGAATTCCAGATATTTTATTTTTACTCTTAACTTCGTGCTGGATTTTTAAAATTCATTTTTAGCTTGTGTAAAACAGGGTGACGGATGGGTTCACACCGTGTCATTACAACTATTATAGCTCACACGACAGCACAAAAACACTATTTGCAGTCTCCCAGACTTGAGGCCATTTAGACAGGAATGAGCTTCAGGAGAGTGGAATTTTAGCCTTCCTGCAATTATGACTTTTGTGTTGAGCACAAAAAACCCAAAGTCTTTCTCAGATACCCAGGTGAACTGAGATCCAAGTTGGGTAGGAGGCACTTAGCGACCAGACACAGGGGGCCATCACCCTGCTTGGATATCCAGCTCTGTGCCTGCAGTTAGGGGCTGTGATCTGATTGATATGGAATAGTCATTGCGAGGCAGGGGGTGACTTCCAGACGACGTCATTTCACGTACCACAACTTACTTGCACAGCTGTTGTATGTACTGCTGTAACAAACTGTTCCTTCATTAAGCCATTACTGCCCAGCTCAAAACCTGAGCTTCCTAACAATATACTGTAGAAGAAAAATGAATTTCTTTCTCTCCTCACACGTAAGTTCTAGCTGACACATTTCCTATTTACAGAAGGATCTTGTCTTGAAGGATAAGCAAGTGTTGAAAGACAAAATAGTAATACATAAGTGATCTCCTATTATATGCCCATTACTGCCATGTTTTGTATTAAACTTCCTTTTATAAGAGTATGAATAGATATTTTCACAAACAGGTCTCAATTGTTATAGATGATTACAGAGTTCAGTAGGTTGATTATTACTGAAAAAAAGCATTATCTGTTGATGAGAATAACCTATGTTATTCTTACCTGTTAGGTGCTCATATTACCTATTAATAATTTATAAACTAACCTCATTATAAGGTTGTAATACATACTGTGACAGATTCCAGCACAGGTAGCGTTCAAGCACTAAGTTTCTCTGTGCAGCTAATGCCGGCTTCATTTATGTGTTAGATTTTATCATACACTTGCTGATATTTTGGAGGGCCCCACTTCTTCCTAGGATGTGGTTATCAATAATCCATGTACTGGATTTGCCCATGTGGCAACTGATGCCTGTAGCAGAAGCTTACCCCTTGCTGTCTTGTTGAGAGCAAGACCAAGAGTTTGCTAACAGCCTTCAGAGTAAGCAGAGCTCTACAGAGGTTTGTGGATCACATGTTTGTGGCCACCTCTGCTCTCATCCCCATCTTTGAGCTGGTACCTTCAATCCACCTTTGACTGGAGTTCTCTCTAGTGCCTCAAGACACAGCTTCACCAGCACACTAAACTGTTTTTCCCATCCCTGTCAGACATGCTCTCAATAGATGCATTTCACTAAAATGGCCACAACATCAAGTACTAAACCAACAAGCAGAAGCACTTGCTGTAAAATGGCTGGAGAAATTGCCAAAGAAGGGCTGGGAGTGGTTCTTTTCCTGACTTGTATGTACAGAAGATGGAAAGCTCAGGGGAAAAGAAGTGCTTTATGGTCAGTTACTTTCAGAGCTATCCAAATAGCAAGCCAACATCTATTTTACAAAATCCTTTGTACTTGAATGGGTTTTGCCAGCTCTCCCTCACAAGGTGGCATGCAAACATTGATAACTGTGAGCACCTCACCACAGTGTCTGACTTGGTGAACACTAACAGCAAAGCTGGAAGGAGCAGGCTGTTCACACAAAGAGCAGCATCAGGAAAAGAGCAGCAGAGCCATTCTGTGCACACATGCTTGTTAAAATTCAGCTTTTTGATTGCATGACAGCACACCTTTCCTTGGAGCCCCTTCAGACAAGAGATGCTCACAGGCCATTCAGGATGAGCAGCTGGTCTGGACAGATTCTCAAGGCAAAAATCTGGGCTCCACTGAATCCACTGGCAAAGTTCATTTTGACTTTAGCGGAGCCAAGATTTTCCTGTCACCTTATCACTAAAACTCTTGGCTTTCAGCATTACTGCATATTTTCCTGGGAAGTTTTACGCATGCCTAGTTCAGTTTTCTGACAAAGGTATTTATGATGAATAGTAATTATTCTGTTGTAGTAGTACCCTGGGACCTTAGCTGTGGACCCATGTGCATCATCAGTAGCAGTGTGTGGATGCATAATGAAGAGACAGGTTTGCTATCTATTTAGGTATGGCGCTCTTTACCTTATCCTCAGGCATTTACGCAAAGGAGTTTAAACTGAGGAGTAAACACGAAGATGTGGATACAATCTCTAGTTCAGGATGTGCCTGGTCTCCAGACTGTCAGAGCCTGGTAAGAATTAATGTCTGCTGTTCTTTATCACCTTCTCTGGATATCCTCTATTGTCCCATATTCTGTACGAATATTCCTGCACTCTCAGTAGTGCAGATTTTTCTGCCTGTGTTACATTGTGGGAGGCTCTGTCTGGAACATCAGTGCTGGTGTGGCAAACAGATCTGAATCCTGCATCCTGACTGTAGATGGATGGCTCTTCCTAAAGCACTTTTATGATGTGTGCCTCATTTTTCCGTAACTACAAATGGAGCTTTGTAGAAAAAAATGACAGTTTAAAAAGAATGATGCCGTTTCTAACTTAGTGTTTCCACTCAGATAAATCCGATTTTCGGACATCTATTTTGGCCTAGAAAGTAGCTAGAAATCGAACTGCCTGTTAAAAACTTTGCTCAAATTAAGCAAATATTTTCTCTCTTCCTCCTCACCCCCATGTAATGATAAGTAATTTTCTAAGTCTAATCCAACTGCTTTTCTATAAGCTAGGAAACAAAATCTAACGACAGAATACACCAGGAAGACGATGAGAAGGCAAGTATATGTTATCATAACTTCCTAGCCTTCCCACTTGTATTTCCTCATAGTCTTGCAAGCATATGCAAAGAGACCAACCAACCAACCAAGAACTCTTAACAAACAGGAGGGGAAAATAAACCCTTCTTTTTTCTTAGAACCTGTGTGGGCTTTGCAAAGACATGGTTCATTAAGAGATAACTCCTTATCCGGGGTTACTTAGCATGCTAAGACAGGAGCACTTAGGTTTCTGTGGTAAAAGCACCTCAGGCTGTGGGGTCAAAACAAGGTGGAGAGCACACTTTTTGATGGATGTTTAATTTCTGCTGTATCCTAAACACCAGCAATTAATGCTCTTTTAGCTGAGAGGAGCAAATTCTGCAGCAGCTGCTGGTTCAAGTGCAGGGTGAGAGCTGCTCCTGACATGGCCACAAAGCCTGGGGTCATACACTCAGCTCTGCAACCTCTCACAGAGGAACAGGGATTGCTGGGCCAGAGGCTGCTCCAGCTGTGGTCCCAAGTACACCCTGCTGTACGTACACTGTACTGGTGGCTGTTAGCCTTTCGTTTGGGTATTATGCAGAGCATAAAAACGGATGAAGTTCAAGAGGTTGCTTCTACCACACACATAGACACTAGTGTGAGAAGGTGTGAAATGACTAAATGGATCACCAGCTGCAGCTTCTCATCACTATGTGTAGTGGGTATTGGTGTGGGTATCTTGTTTGGTGCATGTGTTGCTCTTCACTGGCTAGGATTGAAGGCACATGGAAAAGAGCAGTCAGCTGAAGAGCCAAAACCAGCAGAGTAGAGCTGAAGTCCTTTAAGATTTCTCTTTACTGATTCACTTCGCTTCTGTCTCATAATGCATCTCTAAAATGAATCAGTGACTACATAGTTCCTGACCTGTATAATTTTACATTTACGGTCCCAAATTAACTGGCTCTAATTAAGGAAAAAAAAAAAAAAAAAAACCAACAAAAACCAAACAAACTCAATTTTCTTTCATAATGAATTCCTGTAGTTTTCTTCATCTGGTCTCCAATTTTAAATGAATGTTACTCCAAATTCTATGCTGTATCTACAGTGATACAGGGAGATATCCCCCAGAAACAACTCCTCTAGCGTCCAAAAGTGCTTGATAAATAATACCCAGGTTACACTGAAAAAGATCTTTTACTGACAGGGATTACATTTACGGGAGGTACCTTCAGCACCTTGCAGTGATGTACCTTGCTACCTACAGCTTATTGTGAAGGATTTAGGCCATGGATCTCAACAATGCTTTCATGATCTTTTTCACAGGTAACACCCATGGCCTCTCATACATGAACAGAGACTATTAACCATTTCTTTACTTGGTTATGAGTCTTCTAGTGTGGAGACAATGTGTTTATAACAGTCTAAGACATTTCAAAGTATATAAAAGTTATAGACTACATTTTCCAATAGAACTGGCAAAGTATAATTTTGATCAGCTCTGTTTGATTATTCCAGTTGGCACAATGTGTAAAAAGGTATCACAAATTATTTTGAGAAATTAGCCAATTACAAAGAGCCATTTCCAGGGAGGAAATTTAGGGCATCTCACTAACGGCGTGATTTATACAGCCGTCCATATTTTAGCAGCATATCGCTTGATCACTTATATAAACTGGTTTCATTTCACTTGCTTTAAATACAGGAAAATTGTAAGTAGATAAGCAGCTCTATGAATAACAGAACCAAGGAGCCTGGTTTCCTATGGATTTGGGGTGGTACGAAAACCTCCTACATGGACCCTGTGACATCCTGCAAGTGGTAAGCAATACTTCTACCCTTTCTTTTTCTCTGACTAGCCATCTGCTCTCACAAAATTTCACAACTGCAATGCCTTTGGGACTAGTAATTTGCTGTCAAATTTGGCTGCAATTGGTCAACTTCTAATGTTACTGATAAAAGAGACATGAAATGTGTGTGCATGCATGTGTGCACGCATGTGTGCACAGCTACAGACACACAAAGCATGACTGCATAACTGTAATTAAATTAGGAAAACATGTCCTTTAAAAACAGATATGAACTGCTGTTACTCTACAGATTTTGCCTGTCGTCCATTTTAAGAAACTGAAGAGCTAAACATCAACTGATATCCTTCTGCGATATGGTTTAATGAAGAAAATAAAAGATACTCCCTAAGGTAAGTAATTTTCTCATTCCTTGGAATGTATTTAGTTTCTCATACTTCTCACTGAACGTAATTAACTGCTTCAGCTTTCCAAAGAAAATCTCCTTTACTACATTATCGCTGAGCTGAAACATGAATGACAGAAAACCAAGCGTTAACCCTTTTCATGTCAATGGCAGCAATGACATTTTTACCCGCTTATTTTAAAGGCTAGAGTACATAACTCTGATCACAAATAGAGCCCTGTTCAGTAAAGCCAAAGACACTCAATTGGATAAGAAAATCTGAGACTGTTGTTAGAACTTGCTGTTATGTTAATATTTTAAACTGACAGCATTTGAAAACCAACATGAAAGCTAAAATATAAATTCACCTGCCTTTCTGTGCCTTAGGCTATGTAATAGGTTCAGACAAACAGCCAACTACAAATAATGTCATGTAGGACTTTGTAATATAAAGCTCATAGGGAGATCACAGCAAATAGAAGTTTACATTAGGAAGCCTACACAGACACATCTTTACAACACAGAGATATTTTGTTAGGAATATTCTCCTTCCAAGGCCTGAATGCTGTAGCAATACTCTACACACCACCATAGCATTAGTGTCAACTGCGAGCAGGCTGGCTCAGCAGGCAAAGCTAAGCAAACTGCACAAGTTCTGCATTACATGGTCTATCACTGCTTTTCTCTCTGCAATACTGTTCATAGCCAGAGGCACAGAGCAGCAGGTGACTTGGAGCTTTCATTTGCAAGTGCTCTCTCAGAGACAACTACCAGCTGATTGCAATATTGGTGTTGGTAGTGTGTTTCTGGAATTTCACCAGCACTGCTCACAGAACATGGCTGCTGTGGAAGACTTGCCATTGGAAAGGCTCTGCAAGCTGGGCTTCCCTCTGAAGGTCATGCAGAAAGCCATGTCTCAAGACTCCCAGCCACAAACTGATGAAGGTCTGTGTTAAAATTAATCCCTTTTCTTGCTCTTTTTCCCTCTCCATCCTGCCTAAGAAGCTGTCCTGCAAGTTCACTTGTCTGATGTTTCAGTACTTTCCTCAAACTTCTGTGTTCAACAGGTTTCTTCATTCTGTGATTAAATCCATTTGTCCTTCTGCTAGCCCCAGCTTTTTGCTTAGAAAGCTTTTTTTTCTCTCATGTTAACTCTACTTGTGTTAGTAGAAAACAGACTCTCTTCTTGCTTTTGTTTTGATAAATAAGACAAACATTTTAATCTCTTCTCAGAAAACAAGCTTGCTTCACTATCTTGATCATGCTAAAAGCTTTTTCTATACCTCTTCCTTCTTGCTTAACTCAGGTGACCAGAAACACACCATAACCATCGCAGCTGGTCAAAGAACCTGTAACAGGCCTGTAAGGAGCACAGCTGAGCAGTTCCCTCAGAAGCAAAGAGGGGTGAGATAGTCCATCTTTTCCTCCATTTGTTGATCATGAGTAGACTGGAAAATGGGGTTTAAATTGAAGTATGAAGAATTGAAGTACGTGCTGTAATTCAGGATTAGCGCAGATTATTCATGTCCCTTGGAAGTGTTCAGTAACTGCACTTTTGTATTACTTAGATAACCCTTGTCTCCCTCTGCTTCCCATTCATCCATATAAAGCAAATACGATACATTGCTATTTATTCTTCACACAGCATTACAAAGCAAAGTTGATTCATTTTATGACAGAGGTCTTGAGATATTTAGATTGTTTGCTTTTCTTAGATTTATGTGATCATGCTGCTTGCTTCTCTGCTTTTAGTACAGTTATTAATGTTCTAAAGGTTTGGTTACATTCTGGTTACATTCATTTATTCAAACTTTAAAACATGTCCTGAAGAGAATTATTTATCAAAACAATAGCTTGTGTTCCTAAAAAACATAACTGCTCTCCTTAAAAAAAATCCCCAAAAACACAAGAAAATCAAACCAACAACCAAATGTCGTGGAAGAAAAATAGAGGAAAGAGATTAGGCAAAGGAAGACATTTGCACATCTTGCCATAAAGTCATTTCTGCTTACCTAACAAGATGCCATTAGACTATTTTTTTAGCAGTGCTAAGGCCACCACTCAAAATTATCTAAATTGCAGTTTTTAGCACTCAGCTACTCTGAAAATCAGGCCCTAAATGAGTCAAGTTGGTCATTTCATGGGAACGAACACTTAAGAAAACATTTCCTTTAAGCGAGTTGGCTCAGACTCTGAATCCACCCTGGAAGAGACAGGAAGAGAACGTGGGCTTTTGACTGACTGATCAAATGACTTGCTTGTGCTATCACCAAGAAAGAGTTTAAAGAATGACTCTGAAAGGTTATTTTCACTGAATTGCTGAGTACATAAAATGTGTTGAAAGAAAGGGTGAAACTTCTTGAAAGGGTTTAGAAATGGTTATATTTATAATCTGTTGTGGTAGGATTTTCAAGTCCAGTGTTCAGTGAAGCTAGACTGATAAATTTATTGCAGTTATAAGGCTGAGAAACCTATTAGAAGAAATACAATAGAAGGTACATTTTTTTGTGAAGCTTTAATAGGATCTGAAACAATTCCAACAAAAGACTAAATTTGGTAAGGGGAAAAAGTCATTTATTAAATCTTTCTAAAAAGATTGAGTGACCTTTCTTTAAAAAGAGTGGGATTTTTTGTAAAAATGAAAGACTCAACCTTTATAACAACAACCTAGTAAAAGGCTATATTAGAAACTGGCTTCTTTTGCAAGTTCAGTTATTTTTATTGTCAATAAATGGTGTTATGCAATAAGAGAAGCACTGTTGCCTCTCTAATTTCTCTCAGGGATTGAAGAAACTCATAATAAAAGCATTCAAAATATAAACTGGAATAAAAAAAAAGAACACTCAGGTTTGTACTGCAAGAGCCAGAGAGAAATGATGGGCTGAGAATTCAGTTCATAAGGAAACTGTGCCAGAACTGTGAAAGTGGTGTGATTTCTTCTACCTCTGCTTACAGTAAAAGTCAAGCTATTAATATCAGGCATCTTGACAGTCACATAAATGCATATATTAAAATTCAAAGTACTTTTTTGCTTCTGTAGATGTATCATCGTTACAGAGTAAGACAAATTTAATGTAAGACCAGATGGCAATAGCATTACTTAGAGTGGATAAAAGTTAGAGGCTGACTTGTATACCTAGTGTAAATGGACTAAGGCTGAAGATGGTGTCCATCATCATCCCAGAGTAAGAGTGGACACAAAATTAAATAGTCCAGTCTGTTCAAAGCACTCTGGGAAAGTGATTGGAAGACTTTTTAAATGACAAGTCCCTGCATGGGAATGGATTCACATGAATTACCAGGCACTGTCTTGGTCCTCAGTATACTTGCTACTGTTTCAAACAGGAATCTCAGATCAGGCCAAAGCTGACGGGCATTCTGCCCATGTGGCTGGAGAGATCAGTGTTGAGGAACTCAAATGAACCTTCACTGGGGAGGGACAGGCAGAAGCTGTGGTCGGTTTTGAAGCAGATGATCAGACACTGATCAGGTACACAATTATAGGTATTAACCTGAGGAAGCCAGCTTCAAAAGGCTCCCTGCACAGCCTGTAGGGAAAGATACCTCTGGTCCCTCAGAGCACCTCCAAATGCTCAGCCTCAAGCCCTCCATCACTGTCAAGTATCTCTCTGCGCTGACTGAGGAGGCAGTCTAGGAAAATAGGCTTTCTCATGCATAAATCATCTGATGTGACTCTCTCACTTAAGAGCCAAAGGTGTATTCCTGTTCCTCTTGTTCACATGCATCCTCCTTGCTCACAGGAGAAGTATGTTCTTACTGTGCAGAGGAAGACGGATGCAGTCTACAGAGGCAAGTGAAGTGCTGCTTGTTAGATCAAAGCTAAGCATCCCTGTTCGACATACTTCAAACAGGAACTGAGGATGCTGGTTCTCCAAGTGTTTTTTTATTGGGTTTCCTGTGTTCAGTTTAGGGAAAACAGACAACAGGAGTTGTTAGAAATAAAGCTGTAATTTACTATCCTAACGTGCTGAGAAGCAAATAGATTCAAGCTAATTACTGTAAATAGTTTTTATAATTACCTGTAAAACATTCTACTACCTGTACATCTGCTAAAGTCAGTCGGGGCCTGTAGTAATATTTTTTTCTCTAAGAGAAGGTTTAATGTTATTACTCAAGGGCCAAACTGTTTTCTTGGAATCTTCAAAAAGGAGTAGCTATGCTGTAGAAACTACTGCCGGAAAGCATCTGTTAGGGCATGCATCCCGTTGACAAGACTGTGTTTATCAGTAAACTGAAGAGTTGTCTAGGCTAGTTTATATTTCACAACTATCTCTACTACTACCTGGAAAGACTGTTCCAGAACCTAAAAAGATCTTTGTCAACAGAAAAATCAAATAATTTTCAGCTGAATACTGATTTTCTTAAGCTTTGTCCTATTATTCAGGTTTTTCTCTTAGCTTGAAGCGTACAGAAAACAGTCTCTCCCTTATGTCCTTCTACCACAACCATTATTTTTTAGCTCATCATCGGTCACTTTGGCCTGGCCTTTCATACTTTTACAGACACACAAGCCAGCTGGACTTCCACCATCTCTGTGCCCTCACAGTCACAGCTGTAAGTTTTTTCCTCTTCCCACAGGTCTGCTAACTATTGTTCTGAACTTTACCCAATGGTCTCCAGTTTGGACAACTATTTCTGCACTGCTGATGGGTGCTCAGGCAATCCTGCTCTGTTGTTTTGGTTTTGGTTCACCTGAAAAGGTCTCCTGATGTCTGGGGGCAATTCCAAGAAGCACTTATGGATTGTTCACATTGGTTTATTTAAGCATACAGTAATGCATTGGCAAACTTTCTTCAACAAAGGGTGACTTCCACACATGTACAAGTCTTTCTCGCACAAAATATACATTTTAGCTGTCAAATAACAAAATGCAAATACAGGAATGTGTTGTTGGGTTGTCCTACCATTTATGAGCTTCAGCTTAGCTCTAATCTTACTACACTGAGACAATTAATTGTAATCCTGCACACAGAATGGCATGGGACCTGCTGACCATAAGGTTGAGAGCAAATCTCTGTGTACTGGAATGTGAGGGGGAAGAGGAACTAGAAGTCCATTTTTTCACATGTTATTACCCTTCTCCTGCAGTGGAAGGATATTTCCTTGCACACCTTTACATTTTTAGCTTGTTGTAACATAGTGCAGCTTCACACAGGTCTTGCGCAGTTGATAGAAATGCTGCCAACCACTTCTGCAGTTGATAGAAAAACCTGTCAGAAGCCAAGGTGATGGCCACAAGCTGCTCTGGTGCGATTCCACAGCTCTCAGACTGTCCTGTTGGCCTGGTATATCTTACCAATGGTATCACTTCAGAAATGTTTATGAACAGATAGACTTTGGATATTAAGTTACAGATATTAAGCTACTATAGCAATAAAGATGTACCTCCAGAAGGTAAGTGAAGAAAGAAGAAGAAACCAAAGCATCAGTAAAAAAACTAAAAATATTTTTTTTTACGAAGTGTTGAAGTGGTTTCATAGAAAAACCTCATTTCTTACTGTTTTCCCTTTGAAATACTCCTGGTTTAAAATCCAGATACACAAAACTATTCAATTTTTTCGAAATTGACATATGGCAAAAAGTGGCAGCAGTAAATACAAGCACATAAAGCTAAATTGCACCGTTCTAAATGTTAGTAAAAATGACAAAATAAAATAGTAGCTATATAAACTATGCACAGGTGTGTAACATATTACAAGCAAAAAACATAACTCGCAATTATAAGCCTACACTATTTATTTTACTTGTCTGTAATTACATTTTATACATGTTTGTTTGGTAATATCAATCCAAGACATCATTTTGAGGATATAATTAACGGCATGTTAGAACAGAATGTGTTTGATTGGTTTGAGCTACAAGAGAGAAAAGGCTTTGTTAGCTGTATTTAAGTGCCACCTAGTGTTACAATCCATCAATTTCGCCCAGAAAACCCTCTTACTGAATTGCAGGGTTAAGAAAAACCGAGGGTCACAATCTCAGCGCTAATAAGAAGTCTTGAATCCATGTTTAGGCATTCATGGAGTACCCAATCTCACACATAATGCCTCTACTGCAGGCTGTGACCAAGCAACAGTGAGACCACCCCAGTGTTAAAGTGTACATTTGGTCACAGCAGCACAATTAGGCAGTAAATACAGATCTTGGGCTCTCATTCACAGTTATCTAGTTTTTCAAATATTTATACCAGTGATTCAACATGAAGATAGAAGTATCTAATGAAGACACAGTATCTAGGGGGGAAGAAAGTGCTTTTTAGAAAGATTAGTTTTTTTCTGTAAGATGCAGTGTAACTGGAAACTGTCAGGGAGGAGACACAGGCAACGCACATGTAACAACAGAGTATGCTGCCATTAGGTCCCAGTGCATTCAGATATGCAAGCGAATGTCTTAAACAGGGGTTAAAGTTAAATATAAGGAAGAAGTTCTTTACTGTGAGGGTGGTGAGGCACTGGAATGGGTTGCCCAGGGAAGCTGTGAATGCTCCACCCCTGGCAGTGTTCAAGGCCGCTGGACAGAGCTTTGGGCAACATGGTTTAGTGTGAGGTGTCCCTGCCCATGGCAGGGGGGTTGGAACCATATGATCTTATGGTTCTTTCCAAACTATTCCATGATTCCCCATGTAAGTGCCTTCTATCTATAAATCTCCGTAATGACCCTCACTGACTTCATGTGCAGATGCAAGGAGCCACCTATCGAAACCAGCCTGCTACTGAGGAGTTCTGGCTGTTACTAGCAGTCTTTCAACAAAAATAAGTTGTTTAAGGCTTATATTCGTGACAATTTCAGAACTGATCTAGGCTGGGTTGCTCTTTAATGAAAAAAAAGAACAATACTGAAAAAAACAATGCAGAGCTTATAGCTCATTAGCTATGAGTGTTTTATGCACCATCACATAAAGCAGTAATTAAGGAATGATGGCCTCCATCCTGTCTCTGTTTCAGCAACACTGAACAATTGATAGTATCTGTAGCTTAACTAAAATGCTCTTTGCATTCTCTCTGCAAATGGCATATATAGTGCTTTATGTAAAGCAAACTTCAATTTGTCTCTCTTCTGTCCGAAACTCATTAAACGCTACAGGAAAGAAGGATCACTGACATTACAGAGAACTGGTGCAGCTCAAAGTAGGATATGCAAAACACTTAGGCTTCCCATTGAATTTAGCAACACAGTAACCATTAGGTTTTCACACCATTAGGAAGGGGGACGGGCTCCTATCTCATTTGTTGGAAAGCCCTGTCTTTAAATCACAGTGGTAAAAAATCAAAATAGGATTTTAAGTACTATTTAACCTGACTGCTACAATAAGCAGGGGTAAGCTGACAAGCACATCAAAGAACTTCTATTCAATTACATGTCAAGAAGGGGATTAATATGAGTTTGTTACAGACATATAAAATCAGAGAATGGCAAAAAATAGAGAAAATAAAGAGCTGAAGAATCACAAGCAAAATCTTATTGTCACTGTTAAAAAAGGCTTGTGATGAAGCATCTGAAACACAAGTGTCAGAGAACGTGTAGAAGGGAAACAGGGAAGACAAGCTTTCAGAGCAGGCTTTTGGAATCACCCGCAGCTGCAAATGGGTGTACATCAGGCAACGATGATAATAAAGAAAAATGAATTTTCAGCTGTATTTACTTAGAATTGTTTGGTTTATGTTTTCTGTGAAGTACACCCACAAAAAGTGGATTAATCGTGCCCTTTTTTAAGTGCATTTTGATGAAAGTTTGACTACAAAGGGTTAGAGTCAGCCTCTTAACTCTTCAGCTTAGAGGCCTGGAAGAAATTCTGCCCTTCAACACACAGAGGACAGGATCACACCATAGGGTTTAGGAAGCGCCGCGGAGAATCTGCCCGGCACTCACAGCACGCTTTCTGTGCCAAAACTATAAAGTTGTGCCTGGTCCGGCGAAGCAACAACAGGCTTCAATAGGCTTCTACGTCTCTAGAGAACACGAACGGAATGGGAGGAGCGAGTTCTGGAACAGGCAATGCTACCCCCTCAGCCCTTTGGAATGAGCTCACTCTGCGCACCTAGGCTGCAAATCCCCCTAAGTTCGTCCAAAGTACTGCCAAATGTCCCGTGTGCGCGCACGATGGGAAGGCTCAAGCCATGGATTTCACGGTGGCACAACACCCAAAGCGCTGCACCCCGCTGACGGCTCCCGCCCCGTTCGGCCCGGCCCGGCCCGGGATCCCCGCCACAGCCGCCGCCGAGGCAACCCCACTCCCCTCATCCTCGCTGCGCCAGCCACGGCTCCGCAGCCCGCCCCCAGCAATGATTGGTCCCTGCCTCCTCCACTCCTCCAATCACAGTGCAGAAGGCGGATCCTGACCTCGCTTGATTCTGCCTACTCGGACGCAACGGGACCAATCAGCGCCTACGCCTAGGCTCCACCTTTCCGGCCGTCTCCATGGCAGCGGGGTTGTGGGGGGGGAGAAAGGTTTGAGGCGGTGCGGAGGCCATGGTGGGTGGTGGTTTTCCTTTTCGAAGCCGGCGAGGCTAAAGGTAAACTGTGTCTTCGTATTTATTTATTTATTTCTCTTGCCTGACTTCTCTTCCCTCCCTCCTACAGGATGGTACATTCTGGTGAACTCATAGGTTGGCCTCTCCCCCCCCTCCCTCCCAATGGTAGGGCTAAGGGCGGCTCCTGCGTGCCCCTTTGGGTCCGCTGGCCTGAAGCGGGAGCGTTCATCGCGGCCCTCGATGCCTTACGACGAGGCAGGGGCCCTGCCCGGCTTGCTCACGCCTTGGGCCGCTGCGTGTAAGGTGCCCGCCCTGTGGGCGGAGGATGCTCAACTGGCAGCTTCGTTACTGTGCTGCTGGGTGTGGGCTAGTCTCTTCTAAAGACAAGGAGTGGGTGCGGTTGTTCTACCCTTGCGTTACTGTCTCCCGCTACCAGTAAAGGTGTCTGAAGAGTGGAAGATGGCGCCTGGGCTAGCAAACAGCATGAGGTTCCCCAACTGAGGGAAGGACCATGGAGGGAATATGCCGCTTGCTAAGCGAGGGGAAGTGTTAGTAATGGGCCAGTTGCATGGAAGTGCCCTTTAGACCGTGGCAAAACATAAATCCCTAGAAAATGGCTCTGCTGAGGTGTACATGTGAATAACTTGCTTCAAAGGTACATGTGAATGTCTTAACAGAGTGTGGCTTTTCCTAATCTTCTCATATCTAAGGGATCTTTAAGTTCTTCCACCCTTCAGCATTGCCAGTGTGTGATAAGTTCTTTCATTACTTAACAATGCAGCCATTTCTGAGGCGGCCGTAAAACACTCTATGGCTTCTGGAAAGTGCTGTAGGATCTCAGCTGGTGTCTCACAGGGCAGCTGAGCTCCTTCATAGCTCAATAAACCCCACGATAAGACGTAAGCAATTTCAGCTGTGTTACAGTACCGGAGAGCTGAGCTCAAGAAGTTTTCACTTAATTTCTCAAACCCTCAAAACCAAAAGTGGCTTAGGAGATTCAAGTTATTTGCTTCCATTGTGCCTGTACTTAAAACACTGTGAACTGTGTCTGTGAGAGGTAGTTACAAATGATATTTACAGGTATAAGTGTGTTCAGAGTAATGTGACAAAAGCTAGGAATCATTAATGTAAGCAGTAATGCACAAATTATGTGGCACACAATTTAAGTGTGTGGATGTAAGTGTCTGAAACTTGAGAAAGCTTAACGCTAAAATATGACTCAAAAGTCATATTTCAGTTATCATGAATTATTAGAATACAGTAGAATACTAATACTGTGAACATTGGTAGCATGCATGTATGCAAATCATAATGTAGCCATGTCATGTGGCAGGTTTTGTGTAGATAGCTGATACATAAATATTGTGTGCAGCTTTATAACATGGAATTGTTTAATACTGAAAAATGTATGTTCATGTATGCCTTTGGAAGACTTTAATTTTACTTGGTTTTGCTTTTACAGGATGACAAATCTGGGGCAAATGACTGAAAATGTCATCCTATTTGGCTCAGGAGGTTCACCTTGCTAGAAGACATGAAGAGATGTAAGTAATTGCCTCACAGCAGTTTGTATTATGGTCTTGGGAGACCTCCCTCACTGCATATGACTGTCCTGTGAACAGTGAATCCAAGCTCTGCACAGAACGCAGTGGTATTGCAACAAGGGGTTCGTGTTCCAGGAGGTGGCACTCTTCCTTCATGAACTATTGGAATTAGCATACTTGTCTTTAAGGGTATTTAGATTGATGAGGCGTTTGACTCCCAATGGTGGTACTGGTTTAAGATCTCCATTGTTAACCTCCTGTCATCGTTAAATTCCTGTTTGGGGAAGGTAATTGGATTCTGTCACTCTATGCCTCAATTATAGAACTGCTTCTTTGTTGCCCTGTAAACTCAGATTGGGAAGCAAATACAGTAATGATTCAGAAAAATCTGTTTTTCTTGTAACAAACAGTACTTGCCAATGAGCAAGAGTAGTACTGATCAAGTCACCCCAACCCACCCTGTCTTTCCTGTTCTGGGAGATTCAGTGCTTGTAAGCACCTTTAGCATATGAGGACTGCTGGTTGCAACTTTATAGCTTCATACAAGCGCAGCAGGTGATGCCTGCCTTGTACCTTTTCCCTCCCCCAGCACACCCACCCTACATCTGGCTTAATTAGCCCCATAGTTTAGAGAAAACTGGGTAAGGTAAAAAGGTTATTTTCTAGCTCCTGAGCAAAATGTTCTACCCACTTAGCAAAATGTTTTCCCTTGTAGACTGTCTCAGAGATCAGAACTGCTACAGCAGATGGAGGCTTATCTAGAAGACAAAAAGACTAAAAAGACATGGCAAACTCAAGCAGCTGATGCAGCTCATAAAAGGAATGCAACACTTTTAAATGTAAGTTTCTGCAACTATGAGGAACCGCGTTGAAATGTCATGGTTATGTGGCTTAGAGCATTAAAAAAAGTGTTTGCTCTATAGTTATCAGTTGAATTCTCCTATATACAGTTCCCTCTTCTGGAACTTGACCAAAAGTATTAAATGACAAGTCTTTATTATCTGATGGCATCACTACATATTTCCCATGCCCTTCTTATATGAGCCTTGTGGTGGCAGCTGCTACTGTCTTATTTTGGGTTTTTTTAAGTACATGTAGGGATGCAACACATGCTATTACATGTCTGCCTAGGAGAACCTAAAGAGTCTGACAAGACTCAGAGCACCTCTACACTTTGCTTCAAGATGCAGGATTGTGTTTTGAAACAGGGGCTGACCAGCCTATAATGCTTCTAGTCCAGGATAGGAACTATTCTCCCACTATGGTTGTGTGAAGTTGTGAGAGAAGTTCTCAGGTGTAAAGTGACTTCAAGAATCTTACTTGGAGGTCTGTAAAGCAGTGTTTGGTGTTTCTGGCTCTGCCTAGTGGTGATGCTGTTAATAGTGTTAATAGCTGTTCTACATACCTGTTGTCGTATTTAAGTAGATTTGTGTTTCCTAGGTAAATTCAGCAGATGTTTGGGTAATTAAAAAGATGTAGGTTTGATGGCAGGGACTGGAATGACAAAACCTTTTCTGGAACCCCTAGCATCTGAGTTTGAAGAGATTGCAATTGACCACTGATGTGACCATACATTTGATAAATGTTTGTGTGTTGTTGAGGAAATAGCAGAAAACCATTTTCTTTGAACTCTGAACTTTGAATTTACTAAGGGTCATATTGCATGTGTTGTGTTCATTGAAAACACTAAGTTTTACTCTAGGAAATTACAAGATTAATTTGTGTCACCAAAAATTTTTGTTTCTTCATACAAAGCCTGGTTAAGACTTAAAATAATCACATTGTGGGTGGGTAAAATTCTATTGCATGCCTTCTTGGTATTTTAATGGAAGTTACATTTAGGGAGTGGTAGACACAGCGGATCAGGGATGCCTTCAACTATTCTATGACAAGGAACTTGGACTCTGGTGCTTTTTGGGCTGGGGCAATCAAACCCTCTGTACTGGGTATAGATGAGAGTAGATGCTTCCATGGGAGGCTGGGGAGAAGTGGATATGGTTTGTTTATTTTTTTCCATAGTCCATAGAGTCATAGAATCACAGAATGGTTTGGGTTGGAAAGGACCTTAAGATCATCTAGTTCCAGCGTCCTGCCGTGAGCATTGATTCAGCCATTGTGTCTCCCATTTTCCATATGCATTTTATAAGAGATTTTTATTTCATAAATATAGATTTTTGTAAATTATTTGTATTCTATAAATGCATTCTCAGTTTACAGATCCAGGCAAACATAATAAATGCAGGTTATATTTCTGCATGCTGAAAGCTTGTTGTATTGGAAATGTTAACAATAGCTCAGCCATATACACAGTGTAAATATTTCTGCAGTTAAACAGATATTTGCCGTCTTCTGTCACATCCTCAAAATTGTTCCTTTCAAGTGTCAAAAATGTTGGTGTTTGTAGGGGAAAAAAGGCAAAAACATATGTATCAAAACAAATTCTGTTGCAGGATAAAGAAGCATAAATCAGTTGAAATCTATTAATTTTATACTAGTTTTATCAGGCATACACTCCTGCAGATGCTTTCTGATAACAGAAGAAAACGGGGGGTGGGGGGGAAAGCAATGCAGAATAATATATGAGAAGCTTGAAAACAAGACTGATTAATGTGCCAGCTTCAGAATATTGTTCCTGATACCAGGCACTGTACATTTCACAGTTACCATGTGGAGAGTTGTTGATTTGGCCTACTCAAAAATACATGGACATGACGAAGTGTTATTTTTTTATTTGCATTTCTGCTTTTCTGCATGTAAGCAAAATCAGTTGTTTTCGGGATGCGATCATAGCAAAAAGGCATTTTTCTTTCTCTGTGCTGCTTGGTATTTATGCACAGGGAAGCATTTCGCAATTAATTCATTTTTTAATCAGTAGAAGGCAAGGAACTAAGCACTATTTTAATTGAAATTTTTACATTATAAGCACTTGTTTGGCACTTGAACAGAATCATAAGGGTATTTTCCTTGATGTCTTTCGAGGGAGACTGCAGATGCGGGAAATCTGTATCATTTGGTACTTGTATAATGTAATAAAAGCAGAAATCAGACTAGTATTTGCCATCTTATGCATGACATTTGTAAGATTTCTTGTGTTTAGAAATATGTATTATGTGCAACAGCTTATAACATGAAATAGCAAATAAAGAATATGCTATATACTAATTAGTATTGGGAAGGTAATTTAGACCAAATTTGCTTTCCTTCACAGGCATGTAATTGTAGAATTATTGAAGTGGGAACCTGCCAGACTGATATCAATATAAGTGACAGCTGAATTTGGTCCCCTAAAAGTGATGCATGTGTCATGCGTTCCATTTTACCTCTGGGGAAGGGGCTTGAATTGTTTGTGTTCCAGCCCTTGTGGTTTTAAGGGAAGCGCTGCAAGATGCTCTCTTTTTTCAGTTCTGTGACATATTAGATTTGTGGGTGTTTTTTCCACCATGTTTTTACACTGCTGATGTATTTAGTTTTATATTTATGACAGGGATTTATTTTTCCTAAAAAGCTAACTAGTTGTGTAGAAACACAAGAAGTGCCATCTCATCTTTTAGTAGTTCCAGTTATTTTCTAAAGCATGCTACACCTTCCAGCAAAAATTTATTTCCCTGTCTGTCATTAAATCAGTATTCTGAATGACAATAGACTGCGCAACATACAACTAGAGTGAGCAACAAAAAGACACATCCAATATCTAGGCTATGCCAAAGTGACCTTCTCTACTAAATGTATATGCATAACTGCCGTCTTTCTTGCCTAAAAGACACTCATTTCCTATCAGCATAAACATTCCAGTAACTTTGTGGAGTATATAAGGAAATAATTATCTTGACTAATAGTCTTCCTTCCTGTGAGCATTCCTACAGGAATTAGGAGGAAGAAATCAGAAACAAGGGAAAATCTGTGGAAGAGTATGAAGTGAACATAACTGGCTGATCCTTCTATTCAGTACGGTGATAACTTTTCCAGGCTCCGTCTGAGCCATACTGATATGAGCTTCATTTGGTGCTAATTGTGGTGTATCTGTTCAAAGTACATGCAACAGAGAAATTCTTTCCTTAGGTTCCTGAAGTCTGTGCTGTCCTCTGTTATTTAATATTGTGACTTCAAGTGGCTTCTATTTTTGCTCATATTCTTCCTGTATGTTTATCCCATTAGCCTTTTCTCACCTGAAAAGGATCAGCCACTAACTATTGCCAAATCTGATACTCAGTTTGCTCTTCCTCAGACATCCTTTAGCTTCCTGCAAGGGTGCGGACTTTGGTGTAGAAAAGGGAGAATAGTTTTGCTTGGATTAGGTTAGTAATTATATACAAGAGAATACACTCATGCTGTAACAGGAAATAAAGTAAGATGAACACTGTAAATTGAATTAACTGAGTGTGTATCAGTAAGTTGAACTTCAACTAAAATACGGCTGTTTTTTGCTTCTATTAATTATACTTTACTGAATTTGAGTCATATTTTTCAAACTAAGCTTAAGTCAAGCACTGTTTGCTTATTGATGTATTCAGATTGGCTATTATTCAGTACGAGTAATCATGTTTGGTCTCTCTTATGGATATGCTCCTCCAGAATCTCACTCTTCTTTTCAGCAGCAGTGGTGGTGAATATTTGGGAAGTCCCTTTGGGGAATTTCCTCTCTCATTTAGTTTTTCTGTTGTACTCTTCACACCCGCTCTCTGCTCCCAACTCTGCCATCTGCTATACTTTCTTTCCCCCTCCACTCTGTTCAGCTTTGGCTTCTTCACACCCCACTCCCACGTCCCTTTCTGTCTCTCTTCATCTGCCCACCACTCAATCTCTTCAATGTTTGGGTATGGAACTAAGCCCACAAGAATGGGTCAGAACTTTAAAGGGGGAGGGCGCTTAGTTCAGGGGGATGTTTTGATTTGTTTGTTGCTCTTGTTTTTCGGTTGTTTCTTCTTTTAAATTATTTAGGCCTTTGTGAATCCAGCACGTATCCACTGGCCAAGCAGAAACCCAAATACTGGGGTGGATTTTTTTGTAAGAAAGCTATGTGAGGTGCATTGTCATCCAAATTTGTCTGGTGAACAGCTTGCTGCAGCTCTACATTTTTGTGCACATGTTATGCATGCATATTAGCAAGTCATCTTTGTCTTGAGAAGTAAAGATCTTGCACATAATTTGCCTAGTTACTTTACAGTTACAGTAGCTAGAACACATAGTTGAGGCTTCATGCAGCACAGATAAAACCATTTTGTTCCTCTCAGAACAGAATTTAACTAACACTGTTTTACAGCAACAGTCTTCTGCAGTCATGAAATTTATTCTTGTATCAGAAAGGTACAGCAAACGTATTTAGAAACTGTAGGATGTTGGTCTTGCAAGTTGGATTTCAGAACAGAACAGAAAGGGTAGAACTTCACTGTTAAACCCATTACAGCTAAACAGCATTTGAATATTATTTAGTTCATTTAAATGTCTTTACGTGAGTTACTGATGTTTAAATGTCTTTATGTGAGTGTGGATTTTCCTTTTGAAATTACTAGTGTTTGTTTTTAAAATGTACTTTGCCTGTGTTTTAGGATATAGAAGCAGCAGAAAAAAAGCTGCAAGAAAGAGTGCATTTACATCCACATCCCGATACTGTTAAGTTAGAAGTAAGTCCTGGAATTCTGTCTTTCCATTTGCTGTTTACCAAATATTATGCCTTTTTGCTCCCCCTGAAGCATGTTTTTAAAGTGAAAATAATTGATTTTAAAATCCAATGACTGGTATAGCCAAAGGCCTTGTGTACTGTGTAGCAAAGCTGAACCTAAATTCTGGGGCAAGGTCCCTAGATTCTGGAGCATTCTGGTGGAAATACTGCGCAGCTTTCAGATCTCTACAAACTTCTGTTTAAAAATGAAGTCAAATATAAAAATGAATATTGTGAATATCAGGAGTTTACTGTGTTTGTTATGTTGGAGTTACTTGGTTTGTTTTGTATGGTCATCCTGTTTTCAGTTTGCCACAGATTGTCATCTTTACATTTTAGGGTCAAGAGTTTATCGGCATAAACAGGAACATTTTCACTTCTCAGAGTTATTTTATGGTTGTATGGAAAGTACTGCTACAGCAGGAGCACTCTATTTTTACTTCTCAACCTGTAGTTCCTAAAACATTTAAAGATAAAATTTTGAACAGCAAGTTACTCTGAGTACCAAATATTATCCTGATACTGTGTACTAAGTTCAGTTCTCTATTCTCAACACCTTTATCAGTATTGTGCCATGACGAATGCATGATGAGGCCAGAAACAGTGCAGGGAATAGGAACTGGAGCACAGCTCTTCCTGATGGAAACTAAATATCTTAACCACAAGGCCACTGAAACAGATTCCCACTTGTGTTTTTTGCATCAGTGGTTTGTGGGTTCTTCATTGTATGGTGGCTTAGTTTCCACACACATAGTAACACAGAGGGTCCCACACTGATTTGAGTGCTAGGGCACCGTCAAAGGAGGGGAAAGGTACAGGTTTTAGCACTGTCAGCCTGTGAAGAGGGGTGGTTTGTACACTAGTTTCACACCTGCTGGGCAAGTGTTGTAATGCTTAGGCTATTACTTCAATGAGAGGCATCACTTCTTGTTCTGGTTACTGTTAAAAGTTTTTTGTCTGTCATTGGATTTTGTAAACAGCCTACTCATATGATGGTGACAGGGTGCACACTGAGTGTGACCATTTAGTCAGGGTTTTCTTCATTTTTTTAGAGATTTTTAGGCAAAAAAGTGTACTTTTTGCTAGATACTTGTACATATTCAACTATGCTAAGAAAGATGCCAAGGACCTAATATTGACCCTATTCAAAAGTAGTTTTAGACTCCTCTGGAGTCATTTGGATCAGTTTTGGACTGCTGCTTACTCTGGCCTGTGTTAGGTGTTAAAACTTGTGGTATGTAGACCAAGATCTGTGCAGACTGGAGAACATAGAGCAATTGCTCATGGTTGCAGAGATGTCTGCACTCTGCAGCAGCGGTTGGATTTGAAAGAGAACAGAATTACTGTTTGAAGGAGAAGATCCTATTTCAGCCTTTTTTATACTTCTACAGAAGAGTGCTATAAATAATGGGAAAAGAAAACTTTCTTTCATGGTTTCAGATTTTTGTGCGTGCTTTGTTCCAAAACACTTCTGAGCATATTTCCCTCAGCCGTATATGTGCCTGTATTAATATACTTTGAAAGTTATGGCTATAATGGATCCCCAGCTTGCTAAGTTGGAGTAGTTTTGTATGACAGCACATATGCTTGTCAAAAAAGATTCTTTGAGTAAATCTGCTGAAGAAAATATTTTTGTAAATCTGCAAGAGCCATAGTTATATCTGAGTTCCATGTAAGGATCAAAATGAGTAGCCAGGAGTCCAACACCTCTGCAGGGAGATGTTTCGTTCTGTGGTACATTGCTTCTGCATTACATACTTAAGTGAAGAAAAATGACTCAATGCACCATAAACGTTTCCTACTACGAAGTTACTTTTTTTCTGAATGGACATCAGTGTCTAAAATTACTCACATTGGTGGATGGATTGAAGTGTTGGCTTGATACAGTTCTTTGTTCAACATTATTCTGTAGAAAAATATACATGAATACAGTTATCTTGAGGATAATGACACAAAAATGATTAATGGTGTGTCCATTCCATAGGTAAAAAAGTAGTTAAATCTATTACTCAGAGGCAGAAGGTAATGCAGAGAAGGGGTTAGGTAATCCATTATGGTTTTCATAGACCACAGAATAAGTATGCAGGGGGTTTTATTGTCTTTTTGGTTTGTGATGCAAATACTGGAGCCAATTACTTCATCAAGTGATTTATCACATCAAAAATTTTACTCGAATACTGTGAACCACATCACAGCAGCTTTTCTAGGATAACCAATTTACATAGCACTTTGTTTCTAACATTAAACAACTTTTTCCCACTTCAAAAATTAGATTCCACTAACATACCTACTTAAATGTAAAAGCTGCTTTTGGAAAAGTTAATAATCACAGAAAATACTTTGTTAAAGGTACTGTGAGGGTTTAACTGATCTGTTGCTTACCACAAGAGGGCACATTCAGTCACTTCACAGTTCATGTTGTAGAATGAAATCTTTCTAGGCTGGTATTTTATATCATACAAGAGCTTTGAAATTTCATGTGTAAGTATGCTGTTCTTTTCTGAATTGGTTCCCCCAGAAAGCAAGATTTGCTAATGCATCGCATATCTGTATTGGTTTTGAAACAGGCTGACAGAGATTTTGACATGAAGTTTATTTTTTCTTCTGTCTTTCTCAGACTCTCTATTGGGCATCAGTAAAAGAATCTTTTCCCAAGTGGGAAGAGTTTCTTTCAGGAAGAGCAGAAGTTCCTATTGGTTTTAAGAAAATGAAAACTGCAAAACAGAACATAAGCTACTCAGAAGATTCACAAAAATAAACATACTAGTTTCATTTCGCTTTGCAATTTATGGCTTAAGCAGACAAGATCATCCAGATCAGGCAACAGGATATCATGTAATGTAAATCACTGAAATGAAAATTAACTCTATTGGGTAATTAGCTTCCATTGCCACATTGTGTATACTTTATTTTTATGCTGTATTAGAGCAGCAATCCTCAAAGGGGCCTTTAGGATCAAAAGTGAGAAACGCTGGTGTATAGAAACCCACCAAGGCAATTGCTTTTTCAGTATGAGAAGAGTTTTAGGTTATTTTTAATCCTCTGCTTCTACATATAAGTGTGACAAGTAAAGACAGATTCATGCATTATCTTTCTTCACTGCAGTTATCTGTGCTATATGCCTCTTTGTGCATGAAGGAGAAAGGAGGAATTAACAGTTAACAGGAAAGGTGGGCTGTTTGCATCAGAGAAGCCTTGCTATAGCACCAGAAGTCTGTGTGAAAACCTTCAGCAGAGCAGTTGTAGAAGGAACACCTTGAATTTCCACGTCTTGTTTTCCCTGATTTTTGTCATTGCCGCTTTCATCACTCCTACACCTCACTCCAGTCACCACTGCTGCTTTTCCCGACCTCCTGCTGCCTGCTTTGTGTTTCCTGTCTGATGGCTGGGTACAGACAAGAGGAAGTAAACAGATCTGTAGGGGTTTCTGCTACTTCTTGGCTGTTCTTGATGCTGTTTTCTTCCTGTTGACGTAATCTACAAGTGAGAACTTTTGCTTAGGCATGAAAAGTTTGGAAGAAGCAAACTGAAAGGTAGCTGGCAGTGGCTGTAGAAGAAGCTGAGGAGATAATAGTTTAATTTTCAACCACTGAACAGCTCCTCAGCTTCCTCCTGCAGAGGTGCAGTGTGGGTTTTGACTGTACAGTGGACTTAACTTGGTATGAAAGTTTAATTGCTCCAGTGCAGTGCTCTTTAAAGCATCAGTTCAGTGGAAGATCCCTCCAGGTGTGGGGCTTGGCCTGCAGAAATATAATCCCTCCTCAGCAAAGGAAGCTTAGAAAATGAAAAATTTTATTTTTTTTTTTTTGACTAAGAACCCAGACTTGAGTAAATATATTGTTAAAATTTAATCTCATGCAACAACATCCACCCCCGACCTGAAAGTAGGAGAGAAAAAAATCTGCCAGTATTTGAGGATATGAAGATGTAATCATTGCAAATTTTGCTAGGCTACCAGTGAGCTGCTTTATGCAGCTCCATGATCCATAGAGATAAAACCTACTACTGAAGATTACATCTCTATGTAGCATAAAGAATCACTGACACTATAATAAAGTCAAAACTTCAGCTGTGACATATAATCATAGAATGTTTTCAATGGTAATATTAAGGGTTCACTTAAATCTTTTACTACTGAAGTGTCCATTAAAGTGGTAAGTTTTTGCAGAAACTGCCATCTTAGAATTCTCCTGTTGAGTGGGTGTTGGTGTTTGTAACAATAACGTTGTTTTCATAATATGTGATGGCAGATTAGCACGCTTCTCTGCAGTGTTGTTAACAGTTGTAATTAAGGAATAAACAGTAAAGGGTGTCAGTCCGATGACAATTTCATCTATAGTGTCACAATACAAAATGTCACAAAATATTAGAACTGTTATATAACTACAAAAATATCAAATTAGGCTTTCATCTTACAAGCAGAGAAGTTAGAAAAAAACAAAACCTGGCACAGAGACCGTTGCGATTTTATACCTACTCGGTGTTCTGTCACAGAGACAACTTGGTAATATTGTCTTCTGTAACATCACAGTGTGGTTCTCAATCTGACTTAGTGGGAATGTCTATGGTTCTTAGCATTGCAGAGTTCACATGCAAAAAGCAAATAATTGGAAGTTATTTGCTTGAGCAGTTGAGCAGACAAGAAGGGGAAAGCTATTACACATGATGCCCAGAATGAGGGGATGGGTGAGCAGTTAGTTGCTAACAAAGACTAGGATTCATCCTGGTCTTTGCATCCAAAGAGAAATCACTTGAACTAAAATCTGGCCCCCTAATTACGTATACATGTGAATGGTCTGGGTCTTTATCTCTTTGGACTCCACCTAAACGTGGGGACACAATGCAGATGCTCACTATCTCCTGGCCCCTTTTGATTTCCCTGGAAGGAAAGCGTGCGCTGTGTGGCTGACTTGGCTGCTGAGTGGTGAGGAGTTTGTAGTGTGCTCTGACAGGCCCCTGTGAACAGTGTTAGTGTAGATTCCGTGCTGCAGTTAGCTACTCAAAGCATGTTTCTGATTATTTTGTTGTTATTGGGCAAAGAGATTAAGATTAAAATGGAATTACCTTCTTTTTCTACAGCATAGCTTTAGAAGCAATTGGACAACAAATGCATTGAAAACTATATTGGAACATGTCCAGAAAAGGCAAAAATGAAGAGAGACATTTAAAGCAGGAGTGTGTATAGGTGACTGCTTTCAGAGGTGAAGGTCTTCATGCTGGCCTAAGGTCTGGGATATTTATATACAGAAAGGCAACTGCACATGCCTGAAGCAGTGTAACAGTGTGGGAGCAGAGCAGCAGGCAGCAGGGATGCTGAAGTGCAGGAGTGTGCATTGCCTGGTTTGGCACAGGCTATGGGGCAAGCAGTGGAAGGAAAGAGCTACACAGGATCTCTGTTCTACTTTGATCTGAGTGCGTAATTTAATTGCTACAGCTGAGCTAGCTTGCCACTTCCCATTCTATAGAGACAAATGGAGAAGGCAAATGTTAAGTGTGTTTTAAAACCCACACCAATCTCCCCTGAACTGTTTGATACTAGTATGGTTTAGTATTAGCTTTAAATGAGATCTTGAATGGGTATTCTTAACCACATCAAGGCTGTAACTTCTATGCAGTTATACCCTATCATATCCCAAGCTTTTATATAAAATATAAAGTATATGTTATATGTTTTATTATATATATATGTATCTTGTGTCATTTTCTACACATCTTGGGTAAATACTGGGGTGGTTTTTTTCCTCAGAACATAGCCTCTTGCTCTACATTCTTTACTTCCTGCTTGCCCTTTTGGGTTAAAATATATGTGTACATAAGCTACAGTAGTCCCTAGAGCCTGCTGCTGCTTGTGCTTTTCTGGCCAGTGAGGAAAAGCAATTGAGAGAAGAGCGGTGAGGAAAACCAAAGGGTTCGTCTGCTTGTAAGTTAATCTTTGGGTATCTTACAAGAAGAAATAATTAATCACCCTTTTTTAGGTTTATGCACAGATGAGTAACCACAGTACTAACCCAGGAGCACAGCCTGTTCACCCATCTTGTCACCTCTCCCATCACATTCCCAAGCTTTTTACTTTCTCAGTTATTCTGGCTGTGGGGGCAGTAGCAGAAGGCATGTTACTTTTCCCTCAGATGAGAGATTTCTTACTCCGCAGAATCTTTCTCAAGCCTATTAATTTAATTTGAGAGTACATATGAAATAATAAGATGGTTTAGACACATGATATTTGACATTTACTATGGTAACCTCTTGTCTGCATTTATGAGGGGTAGTGTAGAGAGCTAGATTTTAGGCTGAGCTTAAAGTTTCATTTGTCTCTTTTTCACATAGAGCAGGTCAGGGATGTAGATGCTCAGTTTGAGCTTGTTGGTACTAGAAAAATTAGAAAACCAAATTTGAAATGGAATGTACTTTTAGAGGTTACATCTGAAAGAAAACATTATTTACTCCATAATGGTAATTTTCATAATATTTTAATAGTTGTGTTCAGATACAACGTGACCTTAAATATCACCCCAAATGCAAGCTGTTTTAACATATTTGTAATGCAGAAGTCTTTATTACTGTAATATTCTGTTTGCTCAAAGATTGTAATCCATGGATATACTGTGTTACAGTCCAAATAAAGCTTTGATCCTATAGTCACTGCCTCTTTGATTTCAGTGTTATGTTACATATGTGAGTTGGATGTAAATAGGTGCCTGCTGTAGCCAAGTGCATGGACAGTGGTTAGGCCAGTGGTAAATACTTTGCTTAGGTGTGGTGTTTGTTTTCCTCTGGTCTGAAATACTAATCTGATGAGTGCAAATCAGAATCTCAGAAGTTGACTGCTGAAGAATCCAAATGTAATGAATTACATTTGATTATTTGCACTTTTGCTCCTGTTTCACAATAACTGGGAGCTAAATCACTTTGGCTATGTGATTACTAGCAAGATATGGATAGAGATACTTAAACCCTTGACAAGGAGACAGGTGGAACAAAAAACCCCACAGTTCTTCTGTGCATCCTCCTGCTGTGTCAGGCTCTTTGTGTTTGCCATAAATAATGTGATTTAATTTGGGAATTTGCTACTCCCTTTAAACACAGCTGAAGCAGCTCATGAACCTGCACCGCATTGTACCGATTGTGCGCGTAGTCCTCCCGTTGTATCTTTCTCATTTGAGTTTCTTTGCATACAAATAGGAAGTATGCTCACTTCTTTTTATCAGTAGTGAGGATGATCTTAAAAATAAGAGTGTGGTGTTCTTTCTCCTTGCTCCCAGTCGTATCACCTACCAGAAAGCCCTAATAGGCAACCAAAATAGTGTGAGACTGTATTTACATCACACTTTTGAAACAGATTCAAGCAGAGCCAGCTGCTGGAAGATTATTTTACAAATATATTGTGACTTAATAAAAGGAAAGATTAAGTAAATTACAGTCTCCTTGACGATTTACATAGCGTGAGGCCGCAGTAAATTAGTACCTGGCTCACAGCAGGGTTGGGAAACGGGATTTCGGTTTCAAGGCTTCCATGTAGTTTGTGTGCGTTCCCAATAGTCACGATGTTCTAACTGTTGCTCAGTACAAGCTTCCGGAGGATAATTTGCTTAAGCGAACCACACGCCTGCAGCTTTGTTAAGCTCGGTCTAACCTGAGCCCTGCGGGGCTGTGCGGAGCCTGCCCAGGGGTAGGTTTGCTCCAGGCTGGAAAAGCCCGAGCCAAGCAGCAGTGGGAAAGGAAGAAGAGAGTGGGACACACACACACACAAAAGAGCATTGCTCTCGCTTTCTGGAGGGAGAAGAGCGGCGATGGCCGGGGACAGGCGGTGGGAACGGGGCGGGGGGGGAGGTCGTCGCCGAGCGGAGCCGGGGCTCCTCGGGAAGCTACGGGCAGCGGGATAGATCCCTTGGGATTGCCCGTAACGATAACCGTGACGGTGGGAAACGAATCCGTACGTCCATAGGAGAAGGATTTCTCCGCGTGAACGAAACTATCGCACCCCTGTCATTTGGGAACGGTGTTTAGAGCGAGCTTAAACAGCTGGTTAACTCTTCACACTGTTTCCCAGCCGGTTCCGGGTCCGCTTGGCTTTTTCCTCTATAATCAGCTTTCTTTCGCTGGATTCATTCACTGATGCGATAATCCAATGTTGGTAATATCTCCGTTCATTAACATAATGAATCAGAAGGAAAAGGCTGATTATAAATCAGAAAGCTTCTATTTATGTGAAATATCTTGGCAACTGGCAGCAGTGAGGAAGACGGGAGAAGGGGTAGCAGACAGTTAACGGGACTTGAGGAAGGCGCTTGCGGGAAGCCTCAGGTGCTCTTCTGAGCGATTTCAACGGCTCAGCCTTTCCACAGGACAATCCTGTCCATTGCAGCGGTCTTCCAAGCGCTCATCCCTGTTGCGATTGGGCGAGGGTTTTGCTCCCGGACAGCGCGGCGACATGGGGATGGGACCGCCCGGCGGGGCCGGGGCTACTCCCAGCACCTTGGCCGGCAGGAGGGAGAGGTGAAGCAGGGTGCCCGGACCCTGCCCATCAGCTGGAGGGGCTTCTGCTCCCTCCCAGCTCGCTTGTAAAGTTACTCATCAGTTGCTGCGTTTGCAGAAGACTGCAAAGATGGAAATGCTTGTAGGAAAAGTCAAGTTTTGGTGGTGTTTCGGGGTTGCAAACCGAGAACTCGGAGCAGCCCCTTCCTCTGTGCTCCAATCCAGCAATTCGTTGTCCCCAATGAGGACAACGAGAAGTTGCCCTAACTAAACACGTTCTTCCCAGGGTTACTTCAAAGTGGGCTTTTTCCGACTTGAAGAGTACTGGTGGCTTGAAACACCCCCGCCAGAGAACTGCTTGTGCTCCCGATGTCCCAGCGCTGAGTGCACCACCTGAAAAGGAAAAGTAATCCGCCCAACACAGGGAGCACAGGCGTCCACATGCACCTCGTTTAAATGTTTTTAATTGAGGGCACGTGTTGCCCATGATTCAATCAATCAATCAAGCAGTTGCAAGAGAGAAATAGGAATAATGTGACATTAGCTCAGGCAGGGTTAGTGGTGTGAGTAAGCTAGGAGGAGTGTTAAATGGTTTTCTGTAGGGTCATGGAGGGCGGTAGAAGCAAGCTGGTGAAGAGTTTTTTATCCTCTTTATGTGTCTTTACTGAGGACTTTAGTTGTGACACTGAGTCACCTTAGAGAGTTGCAGAGCTGGTGGCTGGGAGAAGGTAGGGTGGTAGTGAAAGGAGGTTAGGAAGGCGAATGGTTTGGGATGAAGCTCCTTGTGACGTAAGATCTGCTCGCCTGAGCATTCGGGAGAGTGTGGGGTGAGCATGGGTCACCAAGCAGCTCTAGCATTACAGCTCCTCGCAGCGCACCCCCGGGGTAGCAGCCGTTTGTCCCCTCTGCCTGCACTACCCCCAGGTGTCCCTCGGTGTCCCGCCCGGGATCGGAGCCAGCCGTCGGTGCGGCCCCGATTCTCTGGGGTATCCGAGATCCACACCCGCAGTGGTGGCGAGGGGCGTTAGGGAACAGACTGGGGAAGGACAACAGGGGCTGAGCGGCGAGAAGGGCGAGAGCTCGAAGGACTCAACCTCGAGAGGTGTCCGGGAATCGGAGCCCCTCCGTGGGGGAACCCTCGTGGGTGACATGAGAAATGGGCCGGCACCCTCGAGGCCCGGTGGCTCGCTCAAAGATAATGCGAATACTCGCATAAAACGGCTTAAAGCGGCAGAAGGACGAGTCCTGCGGGCACCTGTGCGTCCGCGGGAACCCTGCGGGTTGGGAAAGGCATGTGTCAATTTAGCTGTCGTGTTGACTTAAGCGAAAGTGCTAAGCCATTCCTAAACCTAAGTCAATACAGACTTAAGCCAAAATTGTTATTAACGAGCCCTAATCTGATTTAAGAGCCTCCGAGCGAGCCGTGTCTACACGAGAGGAGAGGAGGCACGTTGCCTTGCGGTCCCGGTCCCTGGGTGGGGGGGTTCAGGCGAATGCACCCCCAGGAGGAAGGTGGAAGGCGGATTCGGGGCAGCGCGGCCTCCCGGGGAAAGCCAGGCCGCTGTTGTGCCGCCTGGTGAGCTACCTCTGCGGGACAACCTCCCAAAGCTGTTCCCTGCGCGGCGGACGTGGGGTCCCCTTACTGGGGGACGGTGTGGGGTGAGGCTGAGCCCCCTCCCAGCCCTGCCCGGGGGTGGTGCCGTGTCCCGCAGTCGCGGTCTCCGAGAGGGTCATGCCGGTACATTATGGTTTTTTTCCCCATCCCAGTGGGGCAGTTGAGCCCTCCACTCCACCCCCCAGTGGGGGCCTTTCTTTTCTTCCCCACCAGCTTTGAGCAGCCCTGTTTCAGATTGGCCTTTTTATGTTTGATATAAAGAATAGTTGTTGGCCAATTCCATCTTTTCATCGCTGCTCTCCAGGCCCGGGTCCAAGCGGCTTGTCAGATGCTCATTAACTCCCCCTTTGGCTCTTTCCAGTGTGTCTCCTAAACTCATTGTGCCAAGAACTAGCGCTTCTTTCTCTTTACACGGCTCCCTTTCTCTGCTCCATCAGGGAGACAAATTACTTTCCAAAAGGGATCGCCAGGGATGGTTTAATGAGAATTTCTCTAGGGCTGGCCGTGGAAATCAATGTAGTTAACATTCGGTGCACTTAATTGGACTTTTCTCTTCTGCCTCCTTCAAAAAAACTCTGAAGCTATCCTGTTAATCTCTCATTTGTAATCAATTGTGTTGACTAAACAAAAGTCTAGGTCGTCCTTTCTTCCTGTCCCAGACAATCCTTTGTTGCCTCTAAATGCCTCATTCTTGAGTGCTCCTGGTCTTGTAGATGGGTCCGATTTTTGACAGTTCATTATTGCGCTTTTGTCCATTTAATCTCCCTCGCTGTGTTTTGCATGTGCATGCCTTAATGAGCTCCGTTGGCAATTAACATGTTTCTAGCAGCAAACTGGTTGCTCAGACGTTTGGAGAGCGGAGTGCAGGGAAAAGGGCAACGCAGCTGTCTCCAGGTTGTTCGCTTCCCGGTGCCCGGCGGGGCGTACCTGGCTGCTGCCCGGTCCCAGGGACGCACCGGACCGGGCCGAGCCGAGCTAGGCGGGGGGGGAGCCCGACGGTGCTGGCTTGTCGCTCTGTACGCGGAAGGCACCTCTAACCCACCTCCCCCCCCCGAGGCACCGGCCCTGCTCAATCTGTTGTGTGCGCGGCTGCGGTGCCGGGAGAGGGGTTTCTGTGCGGGTTTTTGTGTTATTATTGAGGCTTGCTGGCAAGAGTGCTGAAGTGTGAGCAGTCGTGGACAGCAGAAACATCTTGTGAGGGAGAAGATAATTGGAGGCTCTGGCGTGTGTGTGTCTGACAGAACCGCCCCTCCCCCGCGATCTGCGGCTTGTGTGTGCCGGGATCCGGGTGAGATCCCGGTAAAGAAGGAGGGGGTGGGGGGGGGGCCGGTGGCTACCGCTTCCCGGTGAGCCCGAGGCCGGGGGACACCGGGGCGACGCCGGCGCTGGACGGGCTGCGCTGCCCACCGCCGCCGGGGTGACCCACCGGGCCGACGCGGCACCCGGCGTGCCCTGAGGATGCCCGCAGCCGTGACGGGAATGCCGCTCCCCCTGTCGCAGAGGGCTCTGTAAACAACGCCGCTTTTTATAAAGATGCGAAAGGGACGCGCTTCCTTTAATTCCCTTCCCGGGAGCAGGTTTCGCGCTGCTCCCGCCTGTCAGGAGCTCTGGGGAAGCAGCCTGCGTGCTGTCTGGGGGGACCCGCTTTGAGCGCTAGGCTGGCACCGCTCCTCCAGCGCCGCTTTCTCCGGGCCTGGCAGAGGGACCGGCTCCGCGGCTGCTCTCGGGCTGCGCACAGCCCGCCGCTGGCCGCCTCCGGGACCCTGTCCTGCCGTGTGCCCCCCCGCACAGCGTCCATTCTGAGAGGAGTTCCTCTCCGCCCCATCTGTTGAGGAGAGCAGGGCTCGGCTGGCGGTTCGCAGCCGCGACCCACCGGTGAGGGACTGAGATACAGGCCCTTCGCTGCTTGGGGACGGTTCCTCCCCCCCCGCCAAGGCTTCCCAGAGCAGAGACTTACAGCGACGGGGTTCAATTTTTCTTATTTCTTTTTTTTAATATAACCTGAAACTCTCCCCAAATCTTTTACAAATTCCACCACGATCTTTCCCCTCTGCCAGGACCACGGGCATCCTTTCCCGTTCCTCACCCGACGCAAACCGTCCGAACGCTACTTCTGGGACTTCAAAATGCAAACCCCGAGCATCTCTGAACTGGCCCCGCTCCTTCCAGCGGGAGCAGGGGCCCCGGCACTCCCCCGGCCCCGGCCCGCTCCTCGGGGAGAGCGGAGCGTCGCAGCCGATTAATGAATCCCGAAAGCCGGAGCGAGGGGTCGCCTCCCGAGCTGTGCTTGTCCTTGCTTCCCACCGTTTAGCCACTCAATTAAGCGGAGAAAGGTGAACTCCCCGTTACACCGTCCCCAGGCATTTTGGTGCCTCGCTCGTTCCCCTCTTCATTGGCAAGCCCGGCCCGAGCACACGCACACGCACGGCCGGCTCCAGCTCTTTACTCCGCTAGGATAATATTGTTCCTAACGACGTGGCCGGAATAGACACTCGCATATTAAAAGTGAGGGAGGGGTGGAGATGAGAAGGGAATATTTAGTGTTATCCAAGTGCTTGATTATCCATATTCTGATCAAAAAGAGTTTCTGAGGCCTGCTGGGAGTGATTAGATTAATGTAATGCGGTTTGAAGGGTCTGTGTTTTCTCTCTTAATTTGGGTCATTACTCGGAAAGCAAGCGTGAGATCATTTTATCTGCATGCAGGGGAAGAGAGTCATTCAGCAGCGGATTTAACACGCCGTAATGAACCGACCCCGGGAAGCGGCGCTGGGAAACTCCGAACCACCCTTCGCGCAGCCCACCGGGGGTCCCGCAGCGGCACTGTCCCGTTCCCGGGGGGCGGCAGCACGCGGAAGCCGCTCGCTGCCCTCCCGCCCTCGTTCGGTTTCCTCCACAGCGCTCGGTGGGCCCCGGGGCGGCCTGGCTCGGCTCTCCCCGCCGCCGTCCCGGCACCTGGGGCTCCCGCAAGCCGCGTATCGCCGGCGGACAGCGCCGTTGAGCCCGGTCCCCAGCTCGGACCGGGGCCGAGGTGGGAAATGAGACACCTGCGAAGGGTCGGTTTATTGTCCCATGATAGATAGATATAGAGATATATATATATTCCTCACTTATTCGAGCGTACATTTAAAATGGAGATTTACAGACACGGATAAAGAGCGCTGTCCTGGCGGGGGGCGGCCAGCCCGGCCCCTCCTGGCCCGCTCCAGCGGCGCAACACGCCGTTAAATAAGATTCCTCTTATATACAACTGCGGCTCGGGATCGCTTGCTACCGGCGGCTGAGCTCGCTGGGGAAAAGAAGAGAAGCAAAGGCTGGTTTGGATAAATAGTGCTGGCCTGGTGGAGCAGGTCCGAGTGGGGCGGCGTGAGGGGCCCTTAGCTCTGCCCGCTGCGCCCAGGGTCCCGCGGAGGAGGAGCGCTGGAGACGCTGTCGTGCAACTTTCGGACGTGCTTTTTTAAATCAAAGTTTCTGCAAAATCCTTTCCCGCAAGTGACGCACGTAAAGGGCTTCTTGTCATTGTGGGTGTGCATGTGGAAAGTCAAGTTATAGATCTGGTGGAAGGCTTTGTTGCAAATGGTGCACTTGTACTGCTTCTCCCCGCTGTGGGTCAGTTTGTGGTTCTTGTAGTTGCCTGCGAGAGAGGAAGAAGGTGGAGAAGGGGTTACCGAGGGTGCCCAGGCCGCTCGGTGCACAGGTAAAGCCGGGCAGGACAGGGTGGGGGGCATTAGGAAGGGTCTCCCCCCACCCGCCTTGTCAAACTCGGTCCCTGTCAGCGCTGAGCAGCGTGCAACTGGCACGGCGCAAATGAGAGGCAGGGTCAGCCCGGTGACCCGCGGCAAACGGAGTGGCTCTGGATTAGGACCAAGGCCCGGCACCTCTAATTTAAAAAACATTTAGGGAGCACCATCAGCGGGGCCCGATGATGTGGCTCCGCTTAGAGGAGAAGTAATTGGGAGCGGCAGCTGCTCCGGCCGAGCCGGGCAGGGCTCGCCGCGTCTAATTTCCGCTAACGATGGGAGAGGGCCCCGTCCCATCCCAGCTCAGCTCACCTTTCTGGTGGAAGCCCTTGCCGCAGAACTCGCAGACGAAGGGCTTATAGCCGGCGTGGATGCGGATGTGGGTGTTGAGTGTGGAGCTCCTGTTGAACGCCTTCCCGCACTGGTTGCACTTGTGGGGTTTCTCCTGCAACCGGGTGGGGG